>CM050166.1:21581154-21778654 GCA_027410445.1 Discoglossus pictus | reverse complement strand
TACAGTTCAGTATGTTATGGAAGAAATGTATTCCATGATTAAAGTAACATTGAAGATCTAATTTATAGTATGCTATTTTGAAGATAATGTGAAGATATGTTTTTATAGTTTAAAATAAACAGAGCCTTTAATTTTTAACTATTGCATTCAATGTGTTTAGTAATGACCAACCTTTAGTAATGACCAACAAACTGAAAAGGAGTGAAAGGAACTGTTACTTTCAGATCTCTATTCACATCATGTATCACTGTCCACTTCAAATAGCCTACCTGGCAATAGATCTATCTCAATTGCAGAGAACGGTACCAGAAGCTAACCCTCCCTCTCAAGCTACAGACAGACTAGAAGTCCATGATAACAAAAAATCCTCCGTAACACAAACAGAGTCTTCTAAGCATGAGATTTTTCTAAAAATGCTTTTATATTCCTGTCTTGCTTAGATGCTATTGTTAGTTTGTAATACTCGGCAGAACAGGTGAATTTCTGGACATGACCATAACCATCATCAATGGCACACTCCACTCATCTGTATATAGAACAAATGCAGCCAACTTCACAGCTCCAGTTTCCATTCCTCCCACAATAGGCAAACCATAATTCATAGCCAAGCCATTAGATACCACTGCATATGCGTATGGCAAACATTTAACACTGTCTAAATCTTTCAGGTAGAAGGGTTACAAGCCTTGTGTCATTACAAAGGAAATAACCCCTGAGCACATGTTACAGCACAAAACTAAAGAAACATTGCATTTAGACAGCCACCAAAACTGGGGCAAACATTAGTTAGCAGAAGATTGGGCACTCAACAGCCTAAAAGAGAAAATGGCACCAAACCTTGCAACAGAACTCATTGTAAACTATGTAAGCACATCTATAAAGAGGGCACAGCCACACATGACAATAACATCTATATCAACAGAGGGTTATATTAAGATACCTCTGGCAATGAGGTTTACATAATACAATGCATTGTATGTGAAACAGGCTGTTACATTGGGAAACCAGCCAAAAAATACACCTAAGGATGAATCTACATCTATCAAAAAGCATAATGAAAAAAATTAAAATGTACCCCAGTTGGACACCATTTTGCCAAGAATTATCATTCCATCCAAAACCTAAAAATAAAAATACTTAGCATTTGAAAGGAAGATGGCCACATTTTCCAACACATAAGATACAGTACTCAACATGGAGTTGGATTTTCATGCACATTATCAAATTTTGTTGTGATTCTTTCACATTGCTTCCAATGTTTTATTTGTGTTTTTTATCTCCTTAATATGTGGAGATATTTACAGCTCTAACTAATAACACCGTCTTTCCCCTTATCTCAAACCTTGTCTATAGACTTGCACACTTGACTGATCTGTACATTATTTATGACTAGCGAATTGCCTGTCAAAAAACTGCGGTCATAAAATTGTAAGGCAGGCAATGCTGTTTGCCACACAATGTAAGGCTTCTGGTCCTCTGAGTACCTTCGGCGCTCATTGCGTGGCTCTCAATGAGAGCCTTTGGCGCTCATTGCGAGCCTCTTCCCTCGTTTACTTTTGGTGGTCTGAGCACCTTCGGCGCTCATTGCGAGCCTCTCCTGTGCTATTTTTATTTTTTATATATATATTTATTTAATAATAATGAATTAATTATGTAAATAATAAATTACGTACTTTACCTATTTGTAATTAATATATCCAGCAATCAATATCCTGAAGAGCTAACAATCTCTTTTGATTTTCCTGCAGCATACAATGTACATTTGGACTCTTGCTGACCTGAGGAGAAAGTGTCAGCAATGTGGCAAGTGTGCAGTGTAAATAGGCTGCGTGCGCGAGGCTAAGACGTTTGTTTAGTTGGGTAAAGCGTCATTTTCTTATTAGTAGCAAGTTAGTGTTGTAAAATGGCGGCAATTTTGTATGTGTTACGCTGCTCTCAAGCATTTTCTGTACTTCCTAATAGTGTATTTTGTACCACGTACGTTCCTGGGTAGAAGTCTGATGTGCCTGGTGGTGTTTTTCATGGTTAGGGGTCGTGTAGACTCATTTACGTTTTTTTCGTCCGCCATTTCTTTTGTCGCTTCAGTGATTTTCGAGTGCCGAAACTCTGTAAATTGGGTTTAAATTTGCGTGCAACCTCACTCCCAGACATCCTGGCTGACCCCCCATACTGTGTGTGATGTTGTTTTTTATTTTATTTGTTTATTTTGTTTTTTGGGGGATGTGCACGGTTCAGCCGTTAACTGTATTTTTTTCCAAGTCCCGTTTTCCTTTTGCAAAGTGCGTTACGGGCCGTAATCTTTCCATACCATTTTTTCAAAGTGCTACTGGTGTCGCATTGTGTATTGTCTAATTGAGATTTCTGTTGATCTGTAGTCCCGCGGGTCGTATGAGCACGCAAGTGCCTACAAGCCTGCAAGCGTTAGCAACAACCCGCAATGCCTACAACTATATATGTGACTAGTAACTTGCCCGTCATAAATGTATATATCATATAGTATCTTTGATTGTCTGTTCTGTCTCTCTCTGTGTGCCCTCTCTCTCTCTGCGCCCCTCCATCTCTCATTCCCTCCCTCTCCCCCTCTCTCTCCCCTCCTTCTCTCCCTCTCCCTCTCTTTCCCTCCCTCTCTCTCTCCCTCTCTCTCTCTCCCTCCCCCTCTCTCTCTCCATATCTTTCTCCCTCCCCCTCTCTATCCGTCCCCTCTCTCCTTCTCTCTCCCCTTTCTCTTCCTCCCTCTCTCTCCCCTCCCTCTCTCTCTCTCTTTTTGTTCCTCTTTCTCACTCCATCCCTCTCTCTCTCCCTCCTTGTACCCCTCCCTCTCTGTCCCCACCTCCAATACTGATGAGCTGACACGTTGCTACCGCATTAGTGACATGGCCACGCATGTACATATTTGCACTCTAGACCTCCTGTTCAGAAATGCAATTATACAGCTTTTAGTTATTATTTTACCTTTTTGTTCTGGTCTGGGGAATCTTAATCTCAGCTTCAAAGTACTGAATGTGTTACCTTGTAATAGTGTTGACAAGGTTTACTTAATATGTGATAGTGTCTAATGTCAGCATTGAATTTCCCTATAAATATTATGTACCCTTTTCAATAGAGATAGCCTTTCTTGGTTATTACATACATGTATGATAATATTCCTTACCTGGATGCCAAGATTAGTGTGTGGACGTCTGATCTGCTGGAAGGCTAACATGGTTTGCTATTTAACTAGTTAAGTGTAAAAATGAATCCTGTGTACAGAAGGAGGTCTAACAGCTGAGCTTACGCTGTCACAATTAATTTGCCATGCAAGTTCTCGAATTACATTTTCTAGGAGCTTAGACGCTCCTTTTATTAGTGGCAGGCTATAGGAATCTCTACTTGGACCAGCACCTCTTAAATCCATGAATATAATTGTATAACTTATGTTCATTATCAACTCAAATTCTTAAAAGGGCTTATTATAAGTATGAATAATGAGAATTACGCATAAAATGATCTTACATTTTTAACCTTGTGCCAATATAGTTCTATGTACAACTATATTCTTTGTGCACATCATTGCAATTTAGTTGCTACATGTGTCTATATCAGTTCAGATATCTTTTTACATCTTTCTTTTCTATATGGCATAATCAAGGTTGAAATAGAAACTGGAGAAGTTGGTCTGGAGCACTGGTGCCCACGACCTTAGGGGTGCTCTGGGGGCCCTATCATGCCCCATTGTTTCATTTATATTTAAAAAATATTGGAATTTCCCTTGCTAATCCCAAATGGTCTTGGTAGGGAAGAGAGATGAAATGTTTTTCTTCCCCTCAGCATTTTAGGGAATGGGTATAGAGTGTTTGGCTTCATGTATCTTAGTAGCATCTGCATTAACTTATTCCTACTACATCCCTATTAGTCAACCAATTAACCCTCCCTGCTACAACCAGCCTTTGCTTCAATTAATTCCCATTGCGATCATCCCACTCATCCAGTTACCCCCAGGCATACCCAGTACATGCCTGGCCCCAATCAATTACCCATCCCAAAAGCAACTCTACTCCCAGCACGTACCAACTGAACATAAGACCATTGGCTAACTCCCAGCAAATGTGCCTATTTCCCCCAAGAACCTCTGATTAACATGAATGCAACCCCAGGACCTTCAGTTACTCTTTTCAATAATCTACCTCAGGAACCTCTGGCTAACACCACTTCTGAAACTAGAATACAGGTACTTAGCAAAACGGCAAAGCTTTGGCCTATGTAGCCTTAAGTACTGATGTCCATAAAACACCACGTGCCAAAGCTTGCATGTGGTAGGAGACAGTTAAATACATGAACAAGAGTTCATATAGGTCCAGGTACTGGAACATGAACTCATGTAGGGTTAGATAGTGGAACCAGAACTCATACAGAATAAAAAACTGGAACAAGAGCTCTGTGGCAGACAAACAGTGTAGCAGACGGCTTCTGTAGCAACTTACTCAGGAAGCAGAGGTCCTTAGAAGAACACTTGGAAACAGTTGCTGACTTGGACAAAAGTAGATAACACAAGAAGGCCGGAGCTTGTACACAATGTAGGTGCAAACTGGAACTGAACAGAGTAGGTGCTGCAGGTAGGACCAGAGACAGCTTGCAGGGAACAGCAGGCCAACGACTCTCAATGGACTATCAATACAGAGTCTTACAACTTACACCTTGCGTCCTTGCTGTGAGCTTGGTTAAATCTTGACTGCCTTACTTGTAATCAAAGCCCCCAACAATGGTGCACCCCCTTATATTTCTGCTCTCACCTCCAAATACTCCCCCACCTAAACTCTTTGTTCTGCTAACAACCGTCTTCTTTCCATCTCTCTTGTCCCCTCCTCTCATTCCCGCCTTCTGGACTTTTCTTGTACTGTCCCTATTCTCTGGAACTCCTTGCCTTACTCCACTGGACTATCCTCCTGCTTCAAAACCTTTAAAACCTCACTTAAAATGTATCTTTTTAAAGAAGCCTATCACCTGCTACCTTATCGTGCACAGTGCATCTTTCACCCTCTTGTACCGC
Organism: Discoglossus pictus; assembly: GCA_027410445.1. NCBI lineage: Eukaryota > Metazoa > Chordata > Amphibia > Anura > Alytidae > Discoglossus > Discoglossus pictus. The sequence continues at coordinate 21,773,628 of CM050166.1, read as the reverse complement.
ACCCAAACCCTTTAGATTGTAAGTTTGTGAGTTTTCAGTCTTGCAATGTGCTTTGGACACTGGATTCCAAGGTAAAAGGCAGGGCCCTCCATCCTTTGTAATGTATTTATATTGCACCTGTTTTTTGCCTTGAACTTAACCCATGTATAGCACATTACAAATAAATATTAATAATAATAATAATAATAATAATAATAATAATAATAGTAATAATAATAATAATTGGCTAGTCCATTACATATTTACATTTTGAATTGTTTTCACCAAAGGCTTTTCTAAAATCTAGAAATAATTCTGAATATTTGTTACTCCTCTCATGTACTATACCACATTACAAAACAAAAAGAAAATCCATCTTACAGTGGTAATCAACAAAAACATACTTGTTAATTTTTATCTCTGTGAACATGTTGTACTTTTTAATCCATAAAATCTGTTTATTTCTGTTCTTTCTGTTCTTTAATTAGTAAACAGCTTGTAAGTGAAAATCAATCAAAAAAAAAAAAAAAGCTTTCCATATTTATTCTTGTAACTTAATTATGGAAATAATGGAAAAAAATATTCAAATGCACTACATATGAATGTTTATTTTATCAGCCTCTCTTTGTTGATAAAGGTTGATGCTAATAATATAGATACATAATATAGAGAAAATTAGAGATTATGGCTGCAAATTGCATTTTTATATTGATATTGATGATATTGTGCCCACTTTGTGCGTAATGAAACAAAAATGTATGTTAATAAGACCACTCAGGTATGTAGATAACTGATATAGTACATGGCAGTTTATAACAATTGAAATACAAGGGGCTATAATAATATATATTAATATGTATTAATAATAATAGTTCGCTATAATATTAATAGAATATCAGCATATTTTCACATATAGACTGAACGTATTATTATTAGTAATAGTAAGAGTTACAGTTGTTACTATACATGAAACTGTTTTGGGGCTGATATTACAATTTCTAACAGTACCCAAAAAAGAACAGTTTGCATTTTACACAAAATCGGTGCCATTAGTTTATTTTTTAAAGTACACTTTTATGAACATTGTTCTGCATTGCAGAATTCATTCTTTAGAGACACAAAGTGCAATAATAGTTATTATAATATTGTTATAAATTATAATCCTTTATTTGTAACACAACCAACATTTTCCATAGTGCTATACAGGGGAGAGGTTTCATGTATTATGAATACATCTGATAGAGGAGAATCAGTAGTGTATGCAAACATTTTTGCATGAAAAAATCTCAAAATAAACATTAATAAAGTTGCTCTAAAGTTTGCAAATTTCTTCAGTTTTCAATTTTGAGAAGTTATACCCCTGAAACCGCGAGCTAAATTAGCATAAAATTCATAATTTGTTGTGGCCAATCCGAGACAGGTACAACATGTTTCAATGTCTGAGGATCAGTATCTGCAGCAAAGCATCTTGGGTTCAGTAGCCTTTTGTTCCCACCACAAGGAAGCAGCTCAAACAATGGATCTCTGCACTGTGCTGCTGTTGGCTTGAGAGTTAGTTTAGGGTTAAAAACATACTTGAATGCATGTTTTCTATTGTTTAGTACGAGGTGACTATGTAGGCACCCCTGGGGGTGTGGAAACCAATATTTTTTTAAATAAAGTAAATATGTATGAGTATAGGATGAATAAGTGTAATTTGTGTGTCTGATATAAGCAGTATGAGTTAGATGAGAAAAAGTTAAAAACATATACCTTTAATGTCTAACGTACATAGTGCTTTTTTACAAAACACCTTACAAGATTGAAAACTCGTAAACTTCCATTCTAATGGATTTGGGTGTGATTAAGAAGTGTGATAGATGCAACATCGAGTTTGTAAGGCAATATGCTTAAGCAAGTCTATATCTTTGTTAAAACAGTCAATGCACTTGTCAATCTCCTGTTACAGAAAACACGCTAGTATTATATCTAAATAAAAATGTAATCAAACAAAAGAAAAAATAACAGAAAATGGTCAATCTATATCCCAATCCCAAAAACAGGCAGTGCCAAAGAGTGCTTCAGTTATCAAACAATTGCACTCATTTCACATGCCAGCAATATAATGCTTAAGATTCTACAAGCTTGACTCCAACAATATATGGACCAGGAACTACCAGATGTGCGCTGAGGAAGAGGCACAAGAGATCTAATTCCCAATGTCCGCTGGATAATAGTTCCATAAGAGCTCCAGAAAAACATTTACTTCTGCTTCATAGACTATTTTAAAGCCTTTGACTGTGTGGATCATAAAAAAATGTGGCATGAGAGTACCAGATCAACCCATCCTCCTCCTGGAGCATTTGTATGTGGACCAAGAAGCCACGGTCAGAACCGAACATGGGATAACAGAATGGTTCAAGATAGGAAAAGTTGTGCAACAAGGTTAAATATTGTCACTTTATTTATTCAACTTATATGCAGAGTACATCATGCGTAAGGCTGGACTGGATGAATCCAAAGCCTGATTTAATATTGCTGGAAGAAATATAAACAACCTCAGATATTCGGATGATACTACCCTGATGGCTGAAAGTGAAGAGGTACTAAAGGACCTATTGATGAGGGTAAAAGAAGAGTGCAGATGCTGGCCTGCTGCTCAACTTTAAAAAGATAAAGATCAAATGGCAAATGGCAATCTCAGTTCCTGGCAAATAGACGGGGAAGAAGTGGTGGCAGTGACCGAATGTATATTCCTGGGATCCAAGATAACCGCAGATGGTGACTGTAGTCATGAAATTAAAAGACGTTTGCTTCTGGGGAGGAAAGATATTTTCTAGCTTGGACTATCTAGTAAAAAATAAAGATATTAAACTATCAACAAAGGTCAGCATAGTTAGAATTATGGGATTCCAGGATACGGAAGTGAGAGCTGGACTATAAAGAAGTCTGAGCACTGTAGGATTAATGCGTTTGAATTGTGGTGTTGACCAAAACTACCTAGAGTCTCCTGGACTGCAAGAAGATCCAATAAATTAGGAAATCAAGACAAACTGTTCACTAGAAGGTATGATCATGAGGCTGAAGCTCAAATATTTTGGTCATATCATGAGGCGGCAGGATTCCCTGGAGCAAACTCTGATGCTGGCGTACTGCAGTCCATAGGGTCACAGTAAGTCGGACGAGACAGAGCAAGTAAACAGCAGGAGTTTCTGTATGATTAAATCAGAATAAACCACTATATTGCCATATCAAATATTCAAATTTATAAATTCCAAACAATGTTTCATCTTTTTGTAACTTCACCTAGGCACAACACAAATGTGTTTATGTCATCTCCAACATATGGAAGACAAAGTAAAGGATGTAGCAAGGTCCACCAGCAAAATATTAGTCCAACATGAGTATTGTGATTCAGGCATATATAAAGTGAAGCCATATTAATTGCACCATTTTCTGTGTTTTCATATCACAATATGATATTTGGCTTGCAGTGACACGAAGATGTCATAAGATGTCATAAGCTTAGAATCTTGGAGATTTCTTTGAGGACCAATCTGGACTTATGTTTCCCTATGGGGCACAGTACCCAAACTAAAGTATTTCCAATGGCCTCCTATTTCTTGCCCCTTAGCCAAAATAAAATTGATTTACTTAGTAGCAGACATACAACATGCCTTAAGCAACTGTATGTTTTTACGCCAGTTTTTAGACTTAAATGGATTTTACTAAATCAGAAACTGGAAACCTTTTTCAGACATAGTAAAAGAAACATGAAAATGAAGACCTATTGCTTTTCATTAGCCTTTGCCACCTTCTGAGCCATTGCCAACCTACATAAATAAATTAATGATAGGGTACAGAAGGATGCACTTCCCACAGAGTAATTACTTAGTGTACAGATAAATAAGGTAATATGTATTCTTAGAAAGATTTAAGTATGTTTCTTTTATTTATCACTCCTGGAAGTTAAATCCCTGTTCAAAAGAATTTCTTGTAACTCCACATGGCACTGGAGTCTCGAAATACATTGAAAAACAAGCATAATCATCACCTTCTTTTATCATTTAATGACATAATGGAAAGGCTAAGAAACACCTGTCCCTTGATATATACAAATTATTAATCTCATTTCAAGGTAAGCAGCATCAGGCTAGGGAATGTGAGTGACAAGGTGCTAGTATAGAAGATTCAAATGTAGTTGGATAGACAATTAACAAAGGTGGGACTTCAGTTTTCTTAATTTTATTGAGTTAATTACTTAAGTTAAACTGGTAAGAAAAGTTAAAGATAAGTAATTTTGTGAGAGATGATCTGCTGAGGATGAACAAACCATAGTACGTAGTCCTATAAGAAGAACCTACTGCGTATATCAGTCTGGCCACATCCCAAAGGTAAAAACAATGCCTCTATTGCCAGGGAGTTCTATGTCTTGAACATCCTTTACTCCTAGGAAGACACTAAGGGTATGACAATTAGATTATTGATCCTGTAGGAGATTTTCAGCTGAGGATCAACAAATCATAATACTAGGAAGCACCTAGTCAAATGCATCTTAATCACTCTCTTGTGTCATCTTAGCTCTCTTGTTCATTACAGAGGAGAAGTTTTAATGCAGAAGATTATAAAACCAAAACCTAGAAGTACATTTCAGTCTCTGATAGAGGTGAGGTGTATGTGGTTATCAGGCCCCTACAGTTTAAGGAGTACACATCAGGAACACAATTTACCATTGTGGATATCCAAAGCATTTGCCACAAGATCCCTAGGCTGTAAGAAGTGTTCAGTTTACCATAATACTTTGTACTATATAAAAATACCTACTCAGGAGCTCCACCAAGACATGTAATCTCTCTCATATCATTAAAGAAGAGAAATGTCCACGCATTCATCACCCAGCATTGCATTGCAGCAGTCAAGATGGGAGAAGAGGAGTATTAGCATTTCTGTAGTGTCTTGTGTGAGAAAGTAGTGAATTCTGGAGGTGTTCTTCAAGTGAAATTAACAGGATTTAACTATATTGATTGTTATATTTCCTTACTATATTTAATATTTACTTATTTTCATTGTTGATATTACTATTATTAACTTTAACTTGTATTTGTAATGCGTCAACATATTCTGTAGCGCTGTACAGGGGATAAGAACAAGGAACAATATAATGTGGAATAGGATGTCGGGTGTGTGTCCCCAACTTATGCGTAGCGCAGGATAGGTGTGTCGGTAAGATGATCCATGTATTTGTAGTCGGTTCTTATGGGCAGTCCTATTGGATGTTCTTTCTTACCCCTGTCTGGAGGTGGTCCGGACTGGGATGTCAGGTATGGTGATTCCCTGTTTCAGGGTTAGGCAATTCTTTGGCTTCTATTGGGATCTGCAGCTTTTTGGGGGGCTCTGTTCACGTCAGTGCCCGAGAAAAAGAGAAATACAAAGGTGGAGTGGAAAAAGCGCACAATCCCTTCAGTAGTCCCAATGTTATGGGATAATGTTTGGTCTGAAGCTCTCAATGTTGGTCTCTCTTATGTAGAAATGTTATTTATATATACACTGTACTGATGGCGGACAGATAGATAGAAGCTATGTATCTATCAATTGTCTGGTTGCCATTCAGATCTGTTCTCACAGTGCAAAGATCTCGGTGGCAGTGAGGTAGACTAGTACTGTGGATATGGCCACCTGTTGATGTTGCGGTTTTGCTGTAATGATAGTGTCTAAACAGCCATGGATCCTTCAAATGCACCCAAATCAATGAGATGGAAACCAAGGTTGATAAACAGGTATTATTCATAGAATCAACAGCTTTGTATCAACAGCTATTGTCTGCTCTGCCACCATGGGCATATATATATATGCTGTGTGTCTACACATGTAAGATCCTATTCTTCGAGGACCTAGTGAGTGATTCTAACATCAGACCATCTCCATCTGGAGTCTACAGATAGGTAATTAGGCTGAGCCTCTGTGCTCAGTCATGGGGATTTTGCTCCTTTATCCAGTGTATATTTGATTCCTGATTTATATGGTACTTGAACTTGGCCTGTTTGGATTTCCCATTATCTATCTTACCCCTGGACCATTTGACTTCACCTTTGCCTCTGCTCTTTCTGGTACCTCCAAAAGCTACATGTTGACTGGCCCCATCCAACGCTACCTGTTGTCTGGCACAATCCAGAGCTACATGTTGTCTGGCCCCATCCAATGCTACCTGTTGTCTGGCACAATCCAGAGCTACATGTTGACTGGCCCCATCCAGTGCTACCTGTTGTCTGGCACAATCCGGAGCTACATGTTGTCTGGCCCCATCCAGTGCTACCTGTGGTCTGGCACAATCCAGAGCTACATGTTGTCTGGCCCCATCCAGTGCTACCTGTGGTCTGGCACAATCCAGAGCTACATGTTGTCTGGCCCCATCCAGTGCTACCTGTGGTCTGGCACAATCCAGAACTACATGTTGTCTGGCCCCATCCAGTGCTACCTGTTGTCTGGCACAATCCAGAGCTACATGTTGTCTGGCCCCATCCAGTGCTACCTGTGGTCTGGCACAATCCAGAGCTACATGTTGTCTGGCCCCATCCAGTGCTACCTGTGGTCTGGCACAATCCATAGCTACATGTTGTCTGGCCCCATCCAGTGCTACCTGTTGTCTGGCACAATCCAGAGCTACATGTTGTCTGGCCCCATCCAGTGCTACCTGTGGTCTGGCACAATCCAGAGCTACATGTTGTCTGGCCTCATCCAGTGCTACCTGTTGTCTGGCACAATCCAGAGCTACATGTTGTCTGGCCCCATCCAGTGCTACCTGTGGTCTGGCACAATCCAGAGCTACATGTTGTCTGGCCCCATCCAATGCTACCTGTTCTCTGGCACAATCCAGAGCTACATGTTGTCTGGCACCATCCTGGTGTATCCCGGTACCATCCACAGCTATCTGCTGTCTGACACCATCCAGAGTTACCTGCTGTCTGGCACCATCCCAGATTTACCTGCCTGCCCTGGCACCATACCAGAGATACCTACCTGTCTCCAGCTACCTGGGCCTGCCCAGCCAGACATTTTGCACTTCTGATCCTTACATTTGCATCACCAGGAACTCTGCTGTCCAAGACTTCCTGTTCCTGTACAGTTTTCTGGGTGCTTTCTGCTACTGGACTCTTAATTGACTGTCTCAGACTTCCAACCCTTTACAAGCCTCTTGGAACCATGACATTTTAATAGAATCTTGATAGAAGATAATTATAAGCAAATGCTGCAGAAGTAATACCTTGTTTCTCTTGCACCGCATAACATCTCTCTAGGAGTTTTATTTCAAGCACAAGTATTACACACAGCTACATATTATTGCATCTGTTGCTTAATGTATAGCCAAAATAGGTTTCTTTCCAGGACTTATGATTGTACTTCTGAAGCCAGGATGTCCAAACTTAGTCAAATCATGGATACACTTTAGCAGCCTGGCACATAATTTTATGGGAATGCACAATAGTCCTGATTTGTTTGAGACACCCGAGGGAAATTAATGCTGGCTCTGAAAAGTGGAACACAGACATATTTAGAACCCCTAGAATGTGTAGGGATATAATAATGGTTTCCTTGGAAGAGGAAGAAGATGACTTGGAATATTAATGTTAAAACTTCACACTAGACATAGGGAGGATTATAGTATGGGAACTGTTGGCAATCAGGAAAGTAAAGCAGGTAGCCAGACAGGAATTGTGTAATGGACAGCGGGATAGCTAGGCCTCAGGACAGGTATCTCAGCAGAGTAGCCACAGGGATACTGCAGAAGGAGCCAGATAGTGGACAGGTGCCTCAATCAGGCGGAAGCTTATCCAATGGTTAGTTAGACCTCAGTGCAGGTGTCATACAGTGGACAGGTACTGCATGCAGATGAGACAGGTGTCAAAGCAGAGTAGTTCTTCACAACAGAGATGCTCTATAAGGAGCCAGCTAGTGGACAGGTGTTGCAAACTGACAGAAGCTCAGAAGCTGGACGCTATACCGGATTCCAACAGGAAGAGAGTAGTAAAGCAAAAAACAGGATTTACTAAGAAGTTCTGGCATGGACAGGAGACCGTACAAGCATACAGGTACCAGGGGGTGAGACAGAAACCAAGATAACCAGAGATGGTGACCAAGAACTGTAGAATATACCAGGAGCTCATAGGAACACCAGACAGAGAGACTCTGCAAACACAGATTTATGTGACCCAGGTACAAATGTTGCCAAAAGCCGCTGAAAGTGGCCCCTTTACATCCTGGGGACTAGCACGTCTGCATAGATGTTGGGATTAGGAAGGTAAATAGGGCACTACTGGATGAGGCAGGATGGTCTCTGAGCGGGCACCGTTACAATATCATAGAAGCTTCTATAATTATATTTCCTGGTCATTGCTTTATTGTGTTCATGTTAGTAGAATTGCTTTGGGTAACTCACTTCAACTCAAATTTGAATATTGTTTGCTTATTGTAGACAAAGTTGAGTACAGCAACATCTTATTGCTTACAACAAACTTTACCAACTAAGTTTTATCATTTTTGCTGGCTAAATAACTGATACCAACTTCTATCAGATGTATTACAGCATGTAAGCCTTGACACAAAGCTGAATGCGCCATATAATTTAGCTAGGTATTATCCATGTGGATAATAGCGTTTTGACATCATACACATGAAAAGCGTATATTTGCCGATGAAAAATGCATATGAATTATCAGAACAGACACATACAGTTTAAAAACATGTTCTCAAGGCAAACAATGCTTCAATAAAAAAGTATCATTCAATGATTTGAAAAAGCAATTCAGTTCATAAGCACAATGTAGTGATACCATTATATATCTCCCATGCTTTAATTCTCTCTATCCATGCCTCTGTAATAATAATGCTATCATTCTGATTTTAAAAATGACCTTACATTTTATAGATAGGGAAAAGATGGGAACCAAAGAAGATTTCCTAATGGAATATGTAAAATAATGTTTATAGATGAATACACTGAAAGGGGACAATGTGTCCGAGCATTACTTTTTTATACTTCATCGCACAGCTGTTTGGATAACAAACCAGTTCCACAATGCATTGCTTGCAGATGGAATTTGGGCATAAATTCAACTGACATTTAGTTATTTTGGTAATTTCTTCTAAAAGCTATTTTTTAAATGAAAATCAATCAGGTATGCTCAACAATAAAGTTGTTTTTTATTGGTTTACCTTTTTGATTTAATCAATTTGGCTACATTGGCTCATATTGTATGAAGATACATTTAGTTTCAGCATCTTCACCTCAATGTTGGAGATTGGTACTTTTCCCCCAATCTCATTTTTGTAGATATTTTACTATTCAACTGCCTTTATTTATAAAATAGTAAACATATACAGCCTTATTAAATTGCAAATCGGCCAATTGAATAGGCCGCTTTTTAAGCACAGAGCATATTTTTTTACAGAAGTTTTTATTTAATGAACTTCTATCCAAAAGCAAGGTCTTCAATAACTAAAAACTTCTGTAAATAAAATATGCTCTGTGCTTATATAGAGCCTTATTCAATTGGCCGAATTTCAATTTAATAAGGCTGATAGTAACCACCAAGCTCTATTATATTATTTGTTCTTAATAATTACCAGTGATGTTTACACAAAGCTTTTCTAAGTAATTATGAAGTAAATAGTTTCTTACAGCCATTCTGGAAGATGTTCTGTTTTAATGTTCAAAAAAATCTAGATCACATTAGTACCAGTATATATATCTTTAAAAATATTTGCTATCTGCTTAACATTAAAAATGTAATTAATTGTTGTATTTTTTTTGCCCTGGAATCCTGATAATAGGTTTGCTCATGGAAAGTGAACATATTTATTGACTTTTGGTTTCCCATAAGTACAAAAAGGCCTCCATTCAATTGTAAATTGCAACAATTACAGAGCGATTCAATTGATCAAGCCCACAATATACTGGCCGAAGGCTTAAACTATAAACCATGCACCAGTAAGTAGCATTTCAGAGCATGATCATGATCACTCAAGCAAGGCCGTAACTACCGATTTAGAAACAGCCAATAGTAAATCAGACCATCATCATGACGTCAGTAAAACATGGAGGTTAAGTCAATCAATTAGCATTTAGATATGTGATCAGACTCGCAATCCGGCAATTTACAAAATAATAAAAATGAATGACAATACTGTTCTAGTCCATGTGGGGGGCCTGATATGTACGTATTAACTCCTTGATTATCAAGATTAATATAATCAGTGGAGGCTGATGACTTTCCAAGTTGGTGGGGTGGAAGGCAGATACCTGGCCTCTCCCTTTAAATTGACTCTGCCCAAAAGTAGAAACTCCTCCCCATCACAACGTTACCTCTGTAGGCCCTGCCCACTGACACATACTCCACCCACTTACTTTTTTTTTCTTCTTGTCACTTGGGTGTGTTGGTGCTGGTTCTGCTCACTATTCTTATGATGGGAAGTGCTTGCATTTTCTTGATGACATGCAATAATTAAATAGAATACATATAAAACATGTTAGATCAGGATATATAGCCGTGGAATCGAGAGAGAGGGATGGAGAAAGATAGGGGGATAGCAAGAGGGATAGGTGAGCAAGCATTAAAGAACAATTTAGCATAGAAGACAGGATTTCCAAGAGAAGACCTTGCTGGTGGAAAAAATGTAAGGCATACGAATAAGGGGACGACAGAGGAGGGGATTGATAGATGAGGTTATTGAAGCAATGAACATGAACTTGAGGAAGCTCAAAGGGTAGTGGCAGGTAGATGTGCCTGATGTGCTGTGAACAAAAACAAAAGTAATGGGGAAAACAATACTATATCTGAATAGATTTTCAAAACACTACAGGGGCTAAATGCTCCTAAACGTAGACTGATTGAAGTAAAACCTAAAAAGCAGACATCAAGTTATTTTACTTGACAATATAAGAACTAAAACTGAAAACCACCCAACCTCTTATACCATACTCCCTCGTCTTAAACTGGCTACAAGCCTTGTGTATCATTTGAATAAAATAAAATCAGATATAAACTGTTATACTAAACTGTACTAAAACTGTTGATTGCAAGCTCAAGTACATATATAATGTATATTCTATATGATATACTGTATGTGTGTTTATATATATATATATATATACACACACACACGTCATATACATTATATATGTGCTTGTAGACATACTTACACACACATATATACACATACAAATGGGTAGAGAAGAATATTACAACATTGTAGGAGTCTGGAAGGAGGTCCATCATAGGGATGCAGATGCCTTATTCTATGTAAATATAGACTACAAGCTGTATCCTAGGTGCCTGGAAGGAGGTCCTTCATAGGGATGCAGATGCCTTATGTAAATATAGAATACAAGCTGTACTCTAGGACCCTTCCTTTCAGCTTGTCTGATATATACAGGGTAGTCAGCAACATACAGAGTACTGAGATGGCTGAGGCTCTGCACCCAGCACAGGAGTTGTTGTTTTTTTCCAATAAACTTTATTCAGAAAGAGGAGAGAGAAAGAGAGATTATAGAGGGAACAATAAAATGTGTGTGTGTGTGGGGGGGGGGGGGGGGATTTGTCGTTCAGCACACAGACTGCTTCAGTAAATAAAAAAATCGAAAAAAAAATTGTATATAGACTATATACTCACAAATGTTTTTTGCACTAAATAGAAAAACAATTTTCAGTATCAAATTAAAAGCAAACTGTCATGACAAAACTATTAGTCTTCATTATGAAGCTGCATATATCTATATGTCTATCTATCTAGATGCATGGTGCCTGGGAGAAGAGACAGGCAATACGAGAGAGAGTACACGTCACACAGAGAGAATAAGAGAGTCACAGAGAACAAGAAACACAGAGAGAGAGAGAATAACAGACAGACTGAGAATACTCATCAAGTCCTGAACACCTCTCCAGAATGGCCGCTCTCACTGAACTACATCTCACAGTATGCACTGCATACTGCAATTTAGCAGTCCTAATTGGCTGGGGCAGTGTCAGTGATTATCTGGGGTTTGCCCCAATGGGTCTCCGCAGCTTCAGCTCCTCACATTCATTCTGATTGGGTGATCCCTGAAAGGTTCCACAGCTTCAGCTCCTCCCAGTCATTCTGATTGGGTGATGCTGTGTGTGACAGACAGGCTCATTGCTTCAAATCGAGCACAGGCAGCATTGTGCCCTGATATGTACTACAAAGCAAGTCACCAGCAGGGGGAGATGTGATAAAGGGATAAATCAGTGTGTTTAACTGCTTGACCAAAGGATTCATCATTTAAAGGGACAGCAGCAGATATAAAAAAAATTAACGATTGAACATGATATAATACATTTTATATTTATATTATTTAAATTAAACAAGTTAGTGATGGGGGATTAAGTCAGTGCATTCATTATGGGAGGGCAGTTGCCCATTTACCCCTATGCACCAGCCATCCCTAATGTAATTAAAACATTAAAAAAAAAAAATTTCATTGCAGATTTGTGAGCTTGAGATTATTGTGCAATTAATCCTTAAGTCTTTCATTGCTTTCCCTGTCTTTTAAAGTGCCGTATTTTTTTTTTTTTGCATTTACAGTGCTACGGACATATCTTTAAACCCCCTTTGCGAGTCCTATCTGGTACTCGTAGGATTTTCTTCTACATTTGCCATTTACGATTTTAGCAATTGTAACATTTGCAGGCTTGCAAGATCAGAGCTGGGTCAGTTATGATTTTAACAACAGCAGGGATTTTGCACTTCTAAGCGCAAACTCATTGTGGGTTGCTAAAAGACGCCAATTGAATAGCAAATTATTTTATGGGCTCTAATACAGACTCTTGTAACTACAATTTGGTCAACTGAATGGAGGCTTTTGCTTCTTTAATGAGTGATGAGTTACTAATTATTATTTATCTAGAGCTCAGAGGGGTCAATTGGTCAAAAATATATGGCTATTACTACTGTAAACATTGTGTCTCATTATATTATCACTGCTTACTTGGAAAAATATAACTAGCTTATTACTTATCCACCTTTAGCTTAAATAGTAATTTCCTGCTAGCAAGTCTATTTTGCAATTAAATGTATCCCTTAGTGTTAGTATGTGATCTTGCAGAAATAGTCAACGTAAAAAGTAACTTAACAAAGTATGTCCCATGGGTCTATATTAATCATGTTTAAAAAGTATCAACAGGAAGGAGTGCACTGTTGCAATGTTTTGGACAAGAATCCTTTGATCAGGCTGTGCAAACCTACAGAGGTTGGCACTGGAAGATACATCATCATAATCTTATTATATTAATTCCAAACAGCAACAAATAAACGCATACACATAGTACTGAAATCACATGATAGTTTCAAAACATAATTTGGGGTGTTTCTATCACAAACAAATAACATCACAGTCAGACAAGGAGTTATTGTTCAGGTAATATATATTTCCAGGTGTTACCTGGGATTGTGGGAAGGTCCCTCTCCCACCTTGAATAAGCTCTTCTAGCCCACGTATTCCTTGCACATCTCAGTTCACTTTTAAATCTGTGCTTGGAGGGTGTTCCATGGCGATTCCTTGTCTTTTTCTGGTCATCAAGCACTACATTGCAGATTTTTGCCCTCAGCAAGCCTTACTTGGCAGTTTTTGGCCATCATCAAGCCCTGTGTTTTGGGCTCTTTCCAGACTTACATCATCTCGTACCCCTGTGCACATTGGTATCCAGGCCGATCAGCTATCCATTGGCATGCTACGCCATCCACTGGCATCATTGGCCCCTTGGTCTCTGCTGTCTCCCTTGTCTTTTCATCTCTCAGCAGGCCCTGCATTGCAGCCTTTGACTTTTGCCAAGCTCCACTTGGCAGTTTTTGGCAATCATCCGTATGGATAGTAGTTCTTGGCTCTCTTCAAGCCCTACTTTGCAGATTTTGGCTCTTATCAAGCCCTACATTGCCTCAGCTCACACTACCAGTGCACATCATCACTCACTAGGCTGATCAAGTCGCTTTAAGGAATTTTACAAAAGTTTGAGACCAAATTGCTTTCAAATGTCATTACTTCCATATACACTATTTGGCCTTCATTTTACATGAACTTGTCACTACCCCGTCTTGTCTAAGACCCCAGGTGAAACATGTGTCCTTTCCCACCCACAAGGAAAGTTTTTTTTCAATACCATGACTATCTGACCCTCTAAGCAGGCTATGTTGTATCAGCCAGCCGTCGGCACAAGAGAGGGACTACAAATGATATATATATATATATATATATATATATATATATATATATATATATATATATATATTTACTGTATATAGTAAATAAATAGTACATTGGTGTTCACATTTGAAGTTCTAAAACAAGTTAAAAACTTGTTTGCGGAATTCAGAGAAATACAGTTGCTGCACTGCATTCTGGGAAACTGGGCAGGGACATGCAAATGTGCCCACAAAGGCTTCACTCTTTCATCCAAATACCATTTCAAACATGGCTCCTTTTAAGCAAAGCTCAGGATGGATTATTCACGAGCTAGGAAACCTACCCACAGACAGCTGTTTCAAGGTTACTGCCACTCATCAGTGTTGTGCCGGTTCCTAGCTTGTATATTAGATTTTCTGGGAAGGTAGTTTACCACAACAATCATTTACGTAATTTATGGTGGGCAAAAGAGCGATAGAAGCCTCCACCATACAGTAGTACAATAAATAAATAGTACATCTGTGTTCACATTTAAAACGTCTAACACAAGTTAAAATACTTATTTTCTGCTCAGAATTCAGAGAAATGCAGTTGTATTTGCTCATTAATCCAAATACCATTTCAAACATGGCTCCTTCAAGCATATGCCTGCTGTATTACACAACTTTAAGCAAGGACCAGGATGGATTATGCACAAGCCAGGAAACCAACCCACAGCTCTGTCATTTGAAGATGATATGTTATAATGTTAATTTGTTTCAGGTAAAGTTTTCTTTCAGATACTTATATAAAAACTTATTTTCAAGTTGTCTGGGTTTATTATTTTTTTGACCGTGTCCTACATTTGCTATATGTAATTTGGTATTTCAAGTTTTGTCTCAGAAATAAACATTCTCTAATGAGTTTGCAATCAACCCCATAGTACTTAATTTTACAGCCTTTGAAAAATCAGATACTATTCATATAAAACTTTGGAGTTATATTAAAACTACCTTCATCTTGTTTAATCTGTTTTCCCCAATAAATCAATGCTCTCTTTAATGCCTTGAATTTAAGTTTTTAATTGAATCAGATATCTTCAAGGCTCTTAATTATTACAAGGAATCTAGATAGCTTGCTAAAATACTAGATAAACATAAATTATTTAGTTTTGCTTCATTTAACTGCTTGACTACTTGAGGAAAGTCTTCAAAGGAGGCCGAGTTAGTCAAATGATTATTAGAACTTCTAAACATATATGCATTTTATGAGGCTGTGCAAATTGAGAGACCCAGCAGGGTACGAAGGCTTCAACTAGGGGCAGTGGAAAGGAAAGTTGCTGATTGGAACATGGACGAACAATAATGAAAATAGGTGTAATAAGAGAGAGAGAGAGAAAGAGAGATTAGAGAAATTACAAGTAGGTTAATTATTCAGACTAGAAGAAAGTTCATTGTTTTTTTTAAGGGCAGAAAGCCAGTCGAGACACAGGGAAACCCATCTACATTCATGGGTAGAAAAGAAGCTTCAGACCAAAACAGTTTGCCCATCCTTGTAGTCGATAAGGTACTTTTTTTAAGTAACTACAGTAGAATCCCGGGACTCTCAAGCAACCGGCACCGGCATCAATTCCCCACTTTAAACCGGCATAACCGGCACTATCCGGAGTTCGAGACTGCAAAAAATGATTTTTCCTGGGTGCTAATGCCTTTTTGAAGGCATTTTTAGGGTTTTGGGGGGGTTTCAGGGTCGTTTAGACCCCTACATTTCGGGGACTCCCAATTAACCGGAAACTACACTTATCCTGCAATAGGGAGTCCCCATAGGTGCCGGATAATGGAGGTTTTACTGTATATTATTGATATATAATGTATTCAAATAATTATTAAAATAAATGAATGCCATAATGAAATATATTTACAGCAAAAATGTAAATGGCTGGTCAAAGAAATAGCAAACTAAGACAGAGGTGGATTAATAAAAAAAATGGTTGTTATGAGTCAGCAGTTGTTCTGATCCTACTATTGGTGTTAGTTTGGAGAATTTTAGTTTTTTAGATATTCTATTATAAAACGTTGTCTTCTATCTCTTGCTCGGCATGGAAAAATATTTGGCTTTCTGCCTTCTATTTATGTTCTCCTATTTGTGAGATGTATGAATTTCATGGCCTCTGTGAACAGACTCTTAAAGGGATTTTATCACATTGGCCTAGACCAGGGGCAGGTATGTTCTGTTCTGGAGAGCCGCACAGGGGTCAGGATTTGAGCATAAACTTGCTGTGTACGGGCAAAACTATCACATTTTCAGTCATCCTGATTTAATCACCTGGGCACAGAAAGGAAATCCTTAAATCCAGGCTTGTGTGTGGCTCTCCAGGAAAGAACTTGCCTACTCCTGGCCTACACTAATTTATAAGTTCAAGGTTTTTTTTGAAAGTTGACATGTAATAAAGGCAATTCTAGAATATTAACTGTGATCCCTGATTAAGCATAGAATTTACTAAGGTCAAGAAAAGGGTAAGAAAGGCTATAAGATAGTTTTCATACCAATTTTATGTTTTATTTATTATAGTTTACCAAGGTTTAGTATTGCTTGGTGATGGTAAGGTTACAAGATGGTTAAGTATCAGAAATGTACACAGGGCTCCTGACCCACTTCTAAATTTTATAAATAGATAATTTAGTTTAGTCAGTAAAGTGGAATGTTGCAACCAATAATGGTTAAAATTAAAGGCAACAACCATCAGGCAGTTTTTCAAGGACCAACAGTTTAAAGAAGTTCACTGCAGTTCAACAATTTATCCAGTACGGAATGCAGAATGACTTCTTAAACTCAACAAATATTTTGAACTTTGGCTAAACAGCAGGGATAAACATTATTAAGTAAACTCCCGGTTATCCAGTACCCACGGGGACTCCCTATTGCCGGATAACTGTAGTCGTCGGTTAATCGGGAGACCATGATTTTAAGGGTCTAAACGACCCTTAAACCCCCCCAAAACCCTCAAAATGCCTTTAAAAAGGCATTAGGACCTAAACTGAGCCATTTAGCCCCCCCCCCCCCCCCCCCCAAAAAGAAAAAGTTGGCTTTTTTTTTGCAGTCTCGACCTGCCGGATAGTGCCGGATAGTGCCGGATAGTGCCGGTTATGACGGTTTAGCTGGAGTTTTTTGAAAATGGGGAATTGGTGCCGGTTGCTTGAGAGTTCCAGTTATTTGAGTGCCGGATACTGTATTAATATTAGCCATTATTTGTAATGCGCCAAAATATTCCCTAGCACTAAACAGGGTAGATAAAGGTCAAAAACAGCTTACCAAATTACATAACGAAGGAGGGCACTGTTAATGAGTTTAAAAGGCAACATACAAAGTGCTTTCTCTGAAGCACCCGACAAGACTGAAAACTCACAAACGTACAGACTGAAGGGTATGAGTGAGGTACAGAAAGGTGACTTAAAATATATTGTGTAAATTACGGCTGAAGGTGATAAGCTTCTTTACATAGATTAGTTTTTTTAAACACGTTAGAGTCTATTTGTACAGATTTGAAACAAGGAGTTATTGATTATGTTCATATCCTACAGTATGAGAAATTCAGTCTGCAGTTCAGTATGTGACTTCTACCTCAAAACTCAGTTAGTCTAAGCAATTATATATTATTGTAGGTACATATTAGGCAATAATATATTTGTTATTAAGAAGAGCTTGCTATTTCCTAATTTAGTTATCAGGTTGAATGCAGTTAACATCTCCATGTCTTAACTTCAGTGAAATATTTCCACCTAGGCAAGGACCTAGGGTAGCATGTTTTCAGAGGCAGCATACATACAGAGATGTCTATGTACAGTGACATTTCTGTCTATAAAACGACCTAATCTTCAAATATAAAAAAAATAACCTGTGTGGATATCTAAGTTTCCTGGATTATGAATGCATATGAATCAGTAGTGTATGCAGTAGTGCCTGTATGAAAAATGTGCAAAATAAACATTAACAAACTCACCCTGATGTTTGCTAAATCTTTTACATTTGCAAGCTTCAGCTTTAGTTAGTTGACACAAAATCCCTGCTAAGATTAGTGTAAAATTCATAATTCATTTTGGCCAATCAGGAGAAATAGGTTAGCTAAAATATTTGTATTAAACTCTGGGGTTCCTGTGTTGCAAAGCAGCTGGGGATATATAGTCTCTGTCTTTCTCCCTGTGCTCTGATTCAGCTGTGAGCTCAGACCAGCCTAACCATATGATAACATCCTGCAGCAAATATTTCCTTTGGTCTCTACCAGAAAGGTCAAACTCTGTATCTGGCTGTCTTTACTCAGTGTACTTGGTTATGTAAGCTCCCTGTGAGTGTGCAAAGCTGGATTTTACTTTTCTGCCTATAACTTTGTAAGTGCATTGAACACATATTTTTCTGATAATCACTGCCGGTTTCTTACCAAACATTTGAAACCCAGGAAATATACTTTTAAATAAAGAAGTAGCAGCGGAAAGGCAGAATTGAAACTAGGGTTCACAATTCTGAATGAGCATAGGGCACCTTCAAACATAAATACACCCTTGCATAATTGTGTGTTTAGAAGCTGATTTTTATTCCCACATTTTTTATATCAAAATGTGCAACTCTTGTAGAATTGGATGAGTTTGCAGTTATCACCACAAATGAATTTTTCTTCTAGTAGAGGCCAAGGAATACAGATTTGACTGAAATCTAATAACTTGTCTGTAATAGTGTCATGAATGCTAAACTGTTGATCTCTAATAAAAAGTGACAAAGCTAAAAACCAGTTAAGTAAAACCCATGCAATCATATAACATACAACACTACTCTATTTTTCCATTATTAGTAATGACTTTAGAAAAGAAGGAAGTGCCCTTTTAAAAAGCAGAATGAATATAATGAAGGTTAAAAGAAAAACATTAATCTTATGTTCAGCCAATCAGATTTTACAAATCACATCAGGATTTTACGGATTGCCTATTACTCTATGTATGTGGGAGTTCTAATATAAAGTGGTAATGGTGTGGAAAGGTAATGCATTTCAGATATCATATTTAGCCTTTGATTCCTTTTTTTCCAGCTTTGTGCTTCGGTTCATGATCATGGTGTTGCCGAGAAATGGACCGTGCACACCAAGGATATTTGTAAGTGCCTTATGAACGTTGAAAAAATGACCCAGCATTATAACTGGATTTCTGTAAAAAGAAATGAAACATGAACAAAGCTAAATTTACTAGAATGTTTCTGTGCAAAGTTCTATTACATTTTGATAATTTAGTTGAAATACAAAGTTTTCTGCTGTATATTTATTTTGTGTAGAGCTTTCTAGCCCAAATTATATCAGGGGCACTACATTTGGAAACCAAAAAACACAGGACAAGATCAAATTAGACTTATTAAACTAACACTTAATTGAATTTTCTACTGAATGAGTGTTTATTTTGCAGGTTTGAATAAAATCTTCTGTTACAGAAGATTCAAAAGATAATTTTCAAAAAGGTTGGCTATATTTTTGAATAAAAAGTGCATACATGTTTATTTCGGATAACTTGAGAAAACGGGGAATTGATTCAGGTAGAAATCCGATTGCCAGTATTTGGGATTGGAAGGAATTTTTCCCACCTTGAAAAGAAACGTTTTTGGTTTACCTTTCTCAAGGTCAATTAACAATCACTAACTAATTTACAAGGAACTTGATGGGCTAAAAGTATTTTTTCAAACTCAATTAGCAATACAGCAACCAATAACCAGATATATAATATAAAGTAGGGCATTCATCAACTAGTCATAGAGTAGTCATGGGTTAATTATGACAAATGTACAAAGTCGAACCACAAGTTACTGGTACCAAGGAGGTCTTGCAGAGGGCTTAATGACATGTTTGGAGCACTTTAAAAGCAAATAAAAAAAACAATACTGTACTTTTATTAAAAGTGAAAGTGATGTTAGGTCTTATAATTAATAGCACAACATTCTCAAGCTGGCAAATTGGCCCCCAAAAATACTTGATTTCGTGTTTAATTTCCGTGTTATATCAATAAATGTGTTAATACATATAATGGAACTCGCATGTAATAGAATATCATATTTATGGCTTTATCAATATTGCATTTTATCTGGAATGTGGGTCCGATCGTAATTCGTAATTTAAGCCAATAGGACTTCAAGGAAAAATGGAAGCTGGATTTCGGCCTTGCGTCAGTGATCATGTTCATGCCCCAATTTTCTATCACCTACAATAGTTTTCAGTTGTGAGTTATTCACAACTGCTATCAGTAAATTGTGGTAAATTGCACAATCGTGGGGGCATGTGTAGTGCACATGCAAAGTAGAGGCATGGCACAGGGAGAAGAGAAAGAAGGCAGAGAGAGGGGAAAGGGGGTAGAGTGAGAGAGAGAGGGAGGAAGAGAGAAAGAAGGGGATAGGGAGAGGAGGCAGAGAGAGGGAATGGAGAGAAGGAGGGTGAGAGAGGGAGGGGGAGAGTGGGAGGGGGAGAGAGAGGCAGGGGAGAGAGGGAGAGAGAGAAAGAGGGAGGGAGAGCGAGAGAGAGGAGGCAGAGAGAGAGGGAGGGGATAGAGAGAGGAGGCAGAGAGGGCATGGAGAGAAGGAGGGTGAGAGAGAGGGAGGGGGAGAGATGGGGAGGGGAGAGAGAGGGGAAGAGAGAAGGAAGGGAGAGAGTGAGAGAGAAAGATGGAGGGAGAGTGAGAGAGGGAGGAGGCAGAGAGAGAGGGAGGGAAAAAGAGAGGAGGCAGAGAGAGGGAGAAAGAGGGAGAGAGGGAATGGAGAGAAGGAGGGGGAGAGAGAGGGAGGGGGAGAGTGGGAGGGGGAGAGATGGGGAGGGGAGAGAGAGAGGGAGAGAGAGGGATTGGAGAGGGAGAGAGAGAAAGAGGGAGGGAGAGCGAGAGAGAGAGAGGAGGCAGAGAGAGAGGGAGGGAAAGAAAGGGGGGGGGGGAGAAGGAGGGGAGAGGGAAAGAGGGGGATGGAGAGGGAGCAAGGGAAGGATGGAGAGAGAGAGAAATTAGATGTAGAGAATGAGGGAGCTGTAGAGACTGACGGCGCACAGATAGAGAGAGACAGCACAGAGAGAGACAGCACAGACAATTGAACATAACATGATACCGTCACGGCCAAGTTACTAGTGCACTCATAATTCATAGCACTCAAATATTGCAATATCCCTTCTCTTTTTCAATAAATTTCTCTTTTAAATCATTTCTATTTTCATACATATTATCTATTTAGCATTTAGAAACATTTACTAGTGTATAATCTGAAATATCCTTTCCCAGACAGACACATAATGTTATATTTTGCATATTAAAATGTATCAAATGATTGTGAAAAAGTCAAACAAAAACCTTTCTGGTTATTTTACAAAATAGTATGAGTGAAAAATCAATCTATTTTTTGTTTATAGCGATGAAAAATATATTCATATCACATTTAATCCATAAAAGCTAAATGCAGAACACGACTAATATCATTTATGAAAATCTGTAAATATATTTTTTTCGGCAAACAAAAAAAAAGCTTTTCATTTATGAATTTACTGTGAAAAGCGTTGCTACATTATACATGGTACAGCTAGAAAAGATCAGAAATCTGTAAATAGACTTGAAAATATAGCAGATTTATTCCAAAAGAGTTCAGTTATTTTTTGTTTACCGTATATACAGTCTGCAATAAGTATTAATGACGCATAGAAGCGTACACTGGCTTCTCATTTACGGATTGCATTCATGCAGCAAGAGAGGCAGCTGTCTGCCATCATAAATAACCCAAGTCATTTTTTTTAAAGATTTTTAGTATAAACTGTAATTCATACATTTTAACAGTTTTCAATCAATTTATTTCTCCAAAAAAAAGCAGCTGCTTTTTTAATGGTGATTGACCAATTAAATTGTTAACTTTGCGGTTTGCTTGAATTATCTCTTAAAATTACAGTCTTGTACATAGCACTCCATATATATTTTTGGCAGGCTCTGGGAGTTACTTCAACAGCTTAGGAGCCAAGGAAGCATGAAGGACTGTGGCTTATTTGTGCTTTTTTGAATATCTCTTTACTAGATAGATCAGGGTAAAGTATAATATTACAATACACACTTATATTAAGTGATACAAGTATTGTATAGTATGTCCATATATTTATACAATACAATACAGTTATTATAGTCCATCAGATAAGTGTTTGCTATTCACTTTCAATATATTTTTATATTATTTGGAGGGGGTTAAAGGATCCCTGTGAAATAAAGAAACACTGTAGGTGCTTGTTAATATGTAATTGTTGTTGTTCAGTAGTATCCGACTCCCCATGACCATATGGACTACAGCATGCCAGGCAAGTCTATCCACCACTGCCCATTTGAGCTCAAAAAAGCCTCATGTTTATTGCTGCAATTACATGATCTATTTATCTCAGTTTCTGCCACCCCCTTCTTTATGTGCCTTCAATCTTTCTCAGAAAGATCATTCTCTCTAGGAAATCCTGTCTGCAGATGGTAGCCCCAAAACATTTGTATTTTAACCACATTATCAAATCTTCCAGTGAACTGATGTACTTGATTTCCTGTTGTATTAATTGATTGGATCTTGTTGAAGTACAAGCAGTTTTCTCCAACAGCACAATTCCAAGGTTTCAATTCTAGGGCACTCAGTCTTTTTTAGGGTACTGCTCTCCCATCCATATGTTACTACTGGGAATACTATAATCCTAACATGTGGACCTTTGTTGATAGTGATATATTTTTACTTTTTAATCGCTTACCCAGAATGCCATAGCTTTTCTCCCCAGAAGCAAATTTTATGGCTGCAGTCATCATCTGATCTTGGAGCCCAGGAAAATAAAATTTGTCACTGCCTCCACTTCTTTATCATCTGTTTTCCAGGTACTGAGATATCCGTTTTCCATAATCTTTGTCTTTTTAACATTGAGCACCAGGCCAGCTTTTGCACTCTCTTCTTTTACCCTCATCAATAGGTCCTTTAGTTCCTCCTCACGTTCAGCCATCAGAGTAGTATCATCCGCATTGCTGAGGTTGTTGATATTTCTCCCAGCAATATTAATTCTGACTTTGGATTCTTCAAGTCCCACCTTACGCATAATGTATTCCAAATATAAGTTCAATAAATAAGGCGACAATAAACAACCTTGTCGCACTCCTTTATTGATCTTGAACCATTCCGTTTTTCCATGTTCGGTTCTGACCGTGGCTTCTTGTAATAAATCAGAATTAACAGCCACGGACTCCTTGAACAAAATACACTTTTAGAAAAAAAAATCTTAATTTTTTAAGATTCTGTTTGCATACGGAATGTTTCCATCTTCTCTGACTACTTCATGATATCTTCGAGCCTAATGACAATTTTGATCTACTGCCAAGTGGAGGGAGAGGTGAGGGAGGAGCGAGAAGTATTTGTTAAATATTGAAGCATAAGGGATTTGACAACTATCCCTTTCCCTGCCCATGTTCAGAAGCAGGCAGCTTGCATGAATAAATGCAAACTCTGTCCTGCAAAAAAAAGTAAACATCCCTCTCACGCATGCAGCTTTCGACAACGTATAGTGGATGTTCTATATAAAATTAGCATTATGACATTTTTCCTGCTAATTATGCTGTTAATCAGACTCCAATTTTCCAAACATGCATACTTTATTTTGTCATACAGTGATCCTTTATTAACGATAAGGATAAAAGGAAGGAGTGGGGAACAAAAGTAAAAGGTTAACATGTGTATGTGACAGGTAACTTGGGAGTTATGCTGTTATTACAAACTCCATGACATATGTTGTTCTGGTGTAATTTCATTAAGTATGGAAGGCTTTATTTTTTATTTTTTTAAATGACTAAGGCAATTGATAAGACGGTGAGGATAAAAAGCATTCTGAGGAGCATAAATGAGTAATCTTTACAATCCTGACCTACAATGCACGCAAACATGGACTATGTGGTGGGCAGTCAGAATCTACAAAGAATAATGTTTAAGCCTTACCTGAATAAGTGGGGAATTGCTTAGAAGAGATGCATGGTATCATATGGGACCCCCAAGGGAAATTTGTAATTGTCAGTTGTTCCTTCCATCGAAGCTAAAATTAATGTGTTCAGGCAGTAAGAAAAGCTGATATCAGCACCCTCCATGTGAGAAATGCTCAGTTTCCTCAAGGGTCTGCCAGGTCTTTTTGGTGTCAGCACATATTCCCTTCACAGGTTCCTCCCAGAAGTAGGAGATGTCTGGAGAACCTTTCATGGTCAGTAGTGAGTAGAGGGTGCAGGACAAAGTATGTCTCATGTAGGGCAATCTTTTAGTCCAATCTTTGTTCAGCCTTTTAAAATGCATTAAAGGAACAGCATAATGGTCATTTTTCTCCACTGAATATGCAACAGAATCATAAAAAGTAGAATTTGTGTATTACGTAGACAAAATGCTTGTAATATACAGAAGACTCTCAGTTATCCGGCACCCACAGGGATTGGTAAATGCTGGATAAATGTAGTTTCTGGCTGTTTGAGAGTCACTATTAAAAGAGGCCAAGATTAGCTGCACATAGGATGCTCTGCTAAGTATATTTGTCAGTGAGGGCTATTCTAGCAGTAGCAGCTTTCACTCCTCACTTACACACAGGAACATTTGGCTGGAGGGTGCAGTGTTGAACCCAGGGAATGTAACGCCAACGCTGCACTGGCTCAGTCACTCATGCCCGGGGAATGTAACCCCAACACTGCACTGGCCCAGTCACTCATGCCCGGGGAATGTAACCCCAACACTGCCCTGGCTCAGGCACTCATGCCCGGGAAATGTAACCCCAACACTGCCCTGGCTCAGTCACACATGCCTGGGGAATTTAACACCAACACTGCCCTGGCTCAGTCACTCATGCCCGGGGAATGTAACGCCAACACTGCCCTGGCTCAGTCACTCATGCCCGGGGAATGTAACGCCAACACTGCCCTGGCTCAGTCACTCATGCCCGGGGAATGTAACGCCAACACTGCACTGGCTCAGTCACACATGCCTGGGGAATGTAACCCCAACACTGCCCAGGCTCAGTCACTCATGCCCGGGGAATGTAACCCCAACACTGCCCTAGCTCAGTCACTTATGCCCGGGGAATGTAACCCCAACACGGCACTGGCTCAGTCACTCATACCCTGGGAATGTAACGCCAACACTGCCCAGGTTCAGTCACTTATGCCTGGGGAATGTAACCCCAACACTGCCCTGGCTCAGTCACTCATGCCCAGGGAATGTAACCCCAACACTGCACTGGCTCAGTCACTCATGCCTTGGGAATGTAACCCCAACACTGCCCTGGCTCAGTCACTTATGCCCGGGGAATGTAACCCCAACACTGCCCTGGCTCAGTCACTCATACACGGGGAATGTAACGCCAACACTGCACTGGCTCAGTCACTCATGCCGAGGAATGTAACGCCAACACTGCCCTGGCTCAGTCACTCATGCCCGGGAAATGTAACACCAACACTGCCCTAGCTCAGTCACTCATGCCTGGGGAATGTAACCCCAACACTGCCCTGGCTCAGCCACTCATGCCCGGGGAATATAACACCAACACTGCCCTGGCTCAGCCACTCATGCCTGGGGAATATAACACCAACACTGCCCTGGCTCAGTCACTCATGTCTGGGGAATGTAACCCCACACTGCCCTGGCTCAGTCACTCATACCTGGGGAATGTAACACCAACACTGCCCTGGCTCAGTCACTCATACCCGGGGAATGTAACGCCAACACTGCCCAGGTTCAGTCACTTATGCCCGGGGAATGTAACCCCAACACTGCACTGGCTCAGTCACTCATGCCTGGGGAATGTAACCCCAACACTGCCCTGGCTCAGTCACTCATGCCTGGGGAATGTAACCCCAACACTGCACTGGCTCAGTCACTCATGTCTGGGTAATGTAAACCCAACACTGCCCTGGCTCAGTCCCTCATGCCCAGGGAATGTAACCCCAACACTGCCCTGGCTCAGTCACTCATGCCTGGGGAATGTAACCCCAACCCTGCCCTGGCTCAGTCACTCATGCCCGGGGAATGTAACCCCAACCCTGCCCTGGCTCAGTCACTCATGCCTGTCTGCTTCCAGGTAACACTGAATTGCAGAGACTTACAGTGGAAGATATCTAGGTGCCTTTAAGCATTTTGTAGCATGACAGTCTGGCTCCTGGCACTTGTTGAGCCCTGTAAAATACATTTTTATTTTAGGTACAGTATTCAATTGTTTTCTGGTTTCTTGAGTTCTGGTTAACTGAGAGTCTACTGTAGATAGTAATTCTAAAAAAGATTGTTAGGAAAACAAAAAATAACAGTTATTTTAATCATAAAATGATACCAATATATTTTTCAAGCTTTGCATATTTGTTAGGGTTTTATGATATATAAATAGGATACATTATACTGTACAAGTGCACAAAGCAAGACAGGACCAAACAATGTAAGGTAAGTAAATAATAAAATCATCCATTTGACCAATTTACAGCCTCATTAAATTGGGTCTATGTAGTAAAGCGTAGCCCGTATCTAAAAAAGTTGGACTTACAGCTATTAAATTAGCCCAGTAAACATCCCTGCAGACGACTTGCGGGTAAGCCGCAGGGCGGCTGAAAAATGCCTATGGGACGGGGTACGTTGAACTTCAAATCCTTTGTTCTCTCAAGCCCGTAACCGCTACTTGTTCAATTCAGCTATGAAATTGCAACAAAGTTACCCGCCAGCGGGCCTGTAACACGCAAATGGAGCCCAAAGCCCAAAGCGTGCTCGTGAGCATCCGCAAGGGGGGTAAAGAACAATATGTTGCACTTATAATGCAAATAACATCACTCTACTGTACATTTATAATAAGGGAAAGTGATGTTAGGTCTTAAAATTAATAGCACAACATTCTCAAGCCCGCAAATCGGCCCCGAAAAATACTTTATTTCATGTTTATATTTTGTGTTAGATTGATCCCAGCAATCAATGCATTAATACATATACTGTAACTCGCTATTACTATACTGTAATGTGATAGAATATCATATTTATGGCTTTATTAATATTGCATTAATCTGTCTACTATAAAACCAATGCTCAGTTAAAGGTCCACTGTAGTAAAATAATTAAAATACACCACTTTGAATAATTACACATGAAAATACACAACATATTTATTAAATCTCAAATTTGTTACCTGTGCGATTATCCGGTTTTCACATATACCATTTTGGTTTCTGTTGATCAGCTTCCTGTGGAGGGAGGAGGCTCTTAATGCAGAGAGAACTCCTGTCTGCACAATGGGGATTTGGCATGACTCTATGGATCAAAGTATGCCAGGAACATCAGTTAGCCACTACCCGTCTGAGCTCCAACAAACTCATGTTCATTGCTTCAGTGACCTCATATATCCATTTCTGAACTCTGCCATCCCCTTCTTCATGTGCTTTCAATCTTTCCCAGCACCAAAGTCTTCTCATTTTATGGCCAAAATATTTAAGCTTTAGCCCTATGATCAAACCTTCCAGTGAACAGTTCTGTTTGCTTTCCTGTAGTATTTTCTAATTGGAACTTCTTGCAGTCCAAGCTAATTAATTTACAAGGACACACCCTTCTCTGTAGCAGACATAATCAGGTGACAAATTAAAATGGAACCCTGTGGTAAATAACAATTGCATATTCAAATTATAAAATTGAAAGGTTGTGTTTTTTGCTCTTATAAATATTTTTCTTCTCATTATCAAGATTAGTTATTCAAAAGATCATACAGAAGAATAAGAAAACCCATGTCTACATGGTCCTTTATAATTATTTTATAACTCTGTTTTCTGGCCCATACAATGGACCAATACTTTGTATTTATTTTTTATTCACATAAGAATGTACTTAAAACCGGAGATGTTCTGGCACATTGAGAAATGGAGTAAGACAACTTTGATTTTAATGCAAAACTACCCACTCAGTCACAACTAGCAAGCAGGCAATCACTGCAATCATGTAGTTCGTGCATTAACCCTTTGATTGCTGTTTCTTTTCAATAGATACAACTATTCAAAATAATTTTACATGATTGCATGTAAAGTCTACCGTAAGCCATTTGCAAGAGAAGATGGTAAATGCTACATTTGAAAAGGCTTTTAAATGTAGAAGTCACTAAAAGCTTATTTGTGCAATAAGATTTTTGGAAGAACATGAAAATATGAAGGCTTTGAACAATGTTGCATTTCAGTGTTGGTAACAATGCATAACTCAATATTACTGTTGTTTTATATCTTGTTTACTACATGAATTTATTTGTGATGTCATCACTATTCAGGACCACAAAGTACTGGACATCAAAGAGCTATGTTTCTAAACTTTATTTATGTCATAAGATCTACATGAAATTGTTTCCCATATAATATTTGTACTTTAAATAATATAGGGCCACTATATTCTTATTTAAACTGGGCCAACAAAAGGACATTATTTATTGGGGTCATGGTTTTTAGGCCTGTTTCTGGGATTATTTGGATTCAGAAAATTTTGTTGGATAGACAGCATCAGCTCTTGTTTCTTAGATATAGATATAGGATAGTAGAGCCAAACATGAACATAGGGCAAGAAAAGATTGGTCTCTGAGTGAATATATGTTGGAGGACAAAATATAATCAATGAACCTTTGGTAGCACGATGAATCATACTGCCACCACTACATATAAAGCTAGGCCTAATGAATCGCACTGCCACCACTACATATAAAGGTAGGCCTGGTGTATCATACTGCCATCACTACATATACAGCTTGGCCTGATGAAACATACTGCCACCTCTACATATGCATCTAGGCCAAAAGAATCATACTGCCACCACCACATATGAGGCTAGGCCTGATGGATCATACTGCCACCACTACATATAAAGCTAGGCCTGGTGAATCACACTGCCACCACTACATATAAAGCTAGGCCTGATGAATCATACATCCACCACTACATATAAAGCTAGGCCTGATGAATCATACATTCACCACTACATATAAAGCTAGGCCTGATGGATCATACTGCCGCCACTACGTATAAAGCTAGGCCTGATGTATCACACTGCCACCACTACATATACAGCTAGGCCTGATGAATCATACTGCCACCACTACATATAAAGCTAGGCCTGATGTATCACACTGCCACCACTACATATACAGCTAAGCCTGATGACTCATACTGCCACCACTACATATAAAGCTAGGCCTGAGGAATCATACTGCCACCACTACATATAAAGCTAGGCCTGATGAATCATACTGCCACCACTACATATAAAGCTAGGCCTTATAAATCATACAGCCACCATTACATATAAAGCTAGGCCTTATGTATCAGACTGCCACCACTACATATACAGCTAGGCCTGATGAAACATCCTGCCACCTCTACATATGCAGCTAGACCAAAAGAATCATACTGCCACCACTACATATAAGGCTAGGCCTGATGGATCATACTGCCACCACTACATATAAAGCTAGGCCTGATGGATCATACTGCCACCACTACATATAAAGCTAGGCCTGATGAATCATACTGCCACCACTACATATAAAGCTAGGCCTGATGAATCATACTGCCACCACTACATATAACGCTAGGCCTGATAAATCATACTGCCACCACCACATATAAGGCTAGGCCTGATGGATCATACTGCCACCACTACATATAAAGCTAGGCCTGGTGAATCACACTGCCACCACTACATATAAAGCTAGGCCTGATGAATCATACATCCACCACTACATATAAAGCTAGGCCTGATGAATCATACATTCACCACTACATATAAAGCTAGGCCTGATGGATCATACTGCCGCCACTACGTATAAAGCTAGGCCTGATGTATCACACTGCCACCACTACATATACAGCTAGGCCTGATGAATCATACTGCCACCACTACATATAAAGCTAGGCCTGATGTATCACACTGCCACCACTACATATACAGCTAGGCCTGATGACTCATACTGCCACCACTACATATAAAGCTAGGCCTGAGGAATCATACTGACACCACTACATATAAAGCTAGGCCTTATAAATCATACAGCCACCATTACATATAAAGCTAGGCCTTATGTATCACACTGCCACCACTACATATACAGCTAGGCCTGATGAAACATCCTGCCACCTCTACATATGCAGCTAGACCAAAAGAATCATACTGCCACCACTACATATAAGGCTAGGCCTGATGGATCATACTGCCACCACTACATATAAAGCTAGGCCTGATGGATCATACTGCCACCACTACATATAAAGCTAGGCCTGATGAATCATACTGCCACCACTACATATAAAGCTAGGCCTGATGAATCATACTGCCACCACTACATATAACGCTAGGTCTGATGAATCATGCTGTCACCACTACATATAAAGCTAGGCCTGATGGATCATACTGCCATCACTACATATAAAGCTAGACCTGGTGAATCACACTGCCACCACTACATATAACGCTAGGTCTGATGAATCATACTGCCATCACTACATATACAGCTAGGCCTGGAGAATCATACTGCCACCTCTACATATAAAGCAAGGCCTGATGGATCATACTGCCATCACTACATATACAGCTAGGCCTGGAGAATCATACTGCCACCTCTACATATAAAGCTAGGCCTGATGAATCATACTGCCACCACTACATATAACGCTAGGTTTGATGGATCATACTGCCACCACTACACATAAAGCTAGGCCTGATGGATCATACTGCCATCACTACATATAAAGCTAGGCCTGATGAATCATACCGCCACCACTACATATAACGCTAGGTCTGATGGATCATACTGCCATCACTACATATAAAGCTAGGCCTGGTGAATCATACTGCCATCACTACATATAAAGCTAGGCCTGATGGATCATACTGCCACCACTACATATAAAGCTAGGCCGGATGAATCATACTACCACCACTACATATAAAGCCAGGCCTGATGAATCATACTGCCACCACTACATATATAGCTAGGCCTGATGAATCATACTGCCACCACTACATATAACTCTAGGTCTGATGAATCATACTGCCACCACTACATATAAAACTAGGCCGGATGAATCATACTGCCACCACTACATATATAGCTAGGCCGGATGAATCATACTGCCACCACCACATATAAGGCTAGGCCTGATGGATCATGCTGCCACCACTACATATAACTCTAGGTCTGATGAATCATACTGCCACCACTAAATATAAAACAAGGCCTGATGAATCATACTGCCACCACTACATATAACGCTAGGTCTGATGAATCATACTGCCACCACTACATATAAAACTAGGCCGGATGAATCATACTGCCACCACTACATATAAAGCTAGGCCTGATGAATAATACTGCCACCACTACATATAACGCTAGGTCTGATGAATCATACTGCCACCACTACATATAAAACTAGGCCGGATGTATCACACTGCCACCACTACATATAAAGCTAGGCCTGATGAATAATACTGCCACCACTACATATAACGCTAGGTCTGATGAATCATACTGCCACCACTACATATAAAGCTAGGCCTGGTGAATCATACTGCCACCACTACGTATACAGCTAGGCCTGATAAAACAATTTGTAAAGGCTTTGAATAAAAATGGTTCATGCATTGGATACATAGAGCATACATTACCTGGACTTACCATTGAAAGACTGAAGGCAGGAATTTCCGATGGTTCACAGATCAGACAACTTATCCACATTTCATAGCATCAATGAATGAAATGGAATCACTTGCCTGGTCTTCATTTGTTCTCAACTGCACACCATTAGTAGAGGATATGCTCTTTCAATTCAACAGGCTTGGCTGTAACATGAGTGTTAAAGTCCATTATTTGCACAGTCACTTAGAGCGCTTTGCAGAGAACCTTGGTGTCTTAAGCGAAGGGCAAGGTGAAAGATTTCACCAAGAAATAAAAACAATGGAGCCAGATACTAACGAAGATGCAGTGTACACAAGATGGCAGACTATTGTTGGAATCTTATGTCCTGGCAATGCCTACTCTCATAAGTCTTACAGAAGGCGCTTCTTGTGCGTTGAATGACGGGAATGTTTTTATCATAAACCCTAAAGTGGTATATGGCATATGTTCTGTACCTCAAACAATAGAGCTGATAGCGGAAAACTGGTGCCATTTTTTTAATTCAGTAGGTCAAATATACCCAGAAACAATTCTAACATTTAAGGACACCAAAATGTGTGTAATCTATCTAAGAACTGCACTTAAACATAGGGTAACTGTTCTACATATAAAAACTACAACCTCTGTTTCTTGACCTAATGCTTTTAGTGGCATCTACCATTTTAATTTCTACTGATTTTGATTTTACAAGAATTTCCACCTGTACAAAGGAATTATGGCATCTACAACTGCCAGTGCGCTTAATATGAGTAATGAAAAGTTAATTAGTTCACAACCAAACAGCCCCATTAGAAACAGGAACAAGTGATAAAGTAAAATAAAAGCATGCAATAAAAAATAAATGGATATACAGTAAAAGGTTGTGTTTATTTATTTTACTTTTTTTTTTCTAAAACCATGTTGCCAATAACAAGTGTAGGTATTTAAAATATCATATAGATATGAATGTCAACAGATCAAATTGGCCCTGTAAAATTATATAAAACAATATGACTCCGACCAGATTTATTTGAATCATTACATGACATATTTTTTTGCAGATAGG
Organism: Discoglossus pictus; assembly: GCA_027410445.1. NCBI lineage: Eukaryota > Metazoa > Chordata > Amphibia > Anura > Alytidae > Discoglossus > Discoglossus pictus. The sequence goes on along the minus strand of CM050166.1, from coordinate 21,740,757 downwards.
GTTAATATTTTGAACAGGTGATGTAAGTCCCTCTTTTGGATTTGGATTCTTTATCCTTACCAGCCATGATGAGGGAGCCAAAATATTTCTATCATTAATTATTTATAAAGGAGAGGAACAGTAGCTACTAACTCCAAGAGCAGAAACAGAGTTTCTATACTATTGTAAAAGTTCTAAAATTGTTTGGTACTGGTGCTGTCGTAGCATCCTAATAAGGAAAAAGAAAGGAAAACATAAAAAAAAAAAGTTAGATGTATCACATCTATAGTTCACAGCAGCCCGGGCTTGCCAAAAAACGGTTGCGGCCAGGCAAGGAGCGCCAAAGGCGCTCATTGAGCTGGTGGAGATGAACTCCGTAGGTGCTCATCCATACGACCCAATACAGCTTAGGCAGAAGGGGGAAGAAGCCGCCCACTGCGCTGGTGCTGATGACCTCGTACGACTTAGACAGGGAGCACTGAAGGCGCTCACTGCGCTGGTGGAGATGAGCGACATAGGCGCTCATCCCTATGACCCGCGGAACTACACATCAACAGAAATCTCAATTACACCATTCACATTGCGAGACCCGTAGCAGTTTAAAAAAAATGCGTGGAAAAATTACCACACATGAAAATCGCCTAAGCGAGAAAAAAAATGACGTCTGAAAAAACGAAAACGAGGCTACACAACCCCTAAACATGCAGTACATCACCAAGCACATAAGAGTTTTACCCAGGAGCATACGAGGTATAAAATACACTATTAGGGACAACGGAAAATGATCAACACCAGCGTAACGCATAGACAATCGCCGCCATTTTACAACACTAACTTACAATTAATAACATTACCATTACAAAATGCCCAATTACACAGCTAAACAAACGGTTTTCCTTCGCGCACGCAGCCTATTTATACTGCACACTTCACACCTTGCAGATCAGCAACAGTGCAAATTTACATTGTATGCTGCAGGAAAATCAAAACAGATTGTTAGCTTTTCAGGATATTGATTGCTGGATTTATTATTTACAAATAGGTTAAGTATATTAATTTATTATTTCATTAATTCATTAATTAGGATAAAAAAATATATATATATATATATATATAAAAATGGACCAGGGTAGAGGATCGCAATGAGACACAAAGGCATTCAGCGTGGGGCTCACAATGAGCGCCGAGGGTGCTCAGAGGTTTAAAAGTACACGAGGGGAGAGGCTCACCGAAGGCGCTCATTGCTAGCCATGCGATGTGCCCCAATGGCGCTCAGCGCGGGGCTCACAATCGGCGCACAGGGTGCTCAGACAACCATAAGTAGAGCAGAGGATCTCAATGAGCGCCAAAGGCATTCAGCACGGGGCTCATAATGAGCACCGAGAGTGTTCAGAGGAGCAAAAGTACATGAGGGGAGAGGCTCGCAATGTGCCCCAAAGGCGATCAGCGCGGCCCATGCAATGAGCACCAAAGGTGCTCACACCACCAAAATAATACAAGCAGAAAGGCTCGAAATGAGTGCCGAAGGTGCTCATTGTGAGCCAATTGATTCCCGAAGGTGCACAGCGCGGGGCTCACAATGATGCAGAGGGTGCTCAGAGGAGCAAAAGTACACCAAGGGAGAGGATCACAAAGAGTGCCGAAGGCGCTCATTGCGAGCGTCGCGATAAGCACTGAAGGCGCTCTGCGCAGTGCTTGCAATGAGCACCAAAGGTGCTCAGACTAACAAAAACCTTACATTTTGGGCCAAACAGCATTCCCAGCCTTACAATTTTATTGCCGTCATTCTTTGACGGGCAAATCACTAGTTTTATATAATTACTAGCGACTTGCCCGTTAAAAAATGACAGTAATAAAATTGTAAGGCTGGGAATGCTGTTTGGCACACAATGTAAGGCTTTTAGTCCTCTGAGTACCTTCGGCGCTCATTGTCAGCTTCTCCCCTCATGTACTTTTGGTCATCTGAGCACCTCTGGCGCAATTTGCATGCCCCGCACTGAGCTCCTTCGGCGCTCATTGCGAGCCTCTCCACTTGTGTACTTTTGCTCCTCTGAACACCTGCGGCGCTCATTGCAAGGCCCTTTCCTGCTCTTTTTTTTTTAAAATAAATACATATTTTTTAATAATATTTAATAAATTAATTAAGTAATAAATTGATATACTTTACCTTTTTCTAATTAATATATGCAGCAATCAATATGCTGAAGAGCTAACAATCTATTTGTAATTTCCTGCAGCATACAATGTACATTTGGACTGTTGGTGATCTGAGGTGTAAGTGTCAGCAATGTGTAAAGTGTGCAGTGTAAATAGGCTGCGTGCGCGAGGGGAAACCGTTTGTTTAGTTGTGTAAATCTCCATTTTAGAATAGTAATGTTATTAGTTGCAATTTAGTGTTGTAAAATGGCGGCGAGTGTCTATGTGTTACGCGGGTGTCAAGCATTTTCCGTCCTTCCTAATAGTGTATTTTTTACCTTGTACATTCCTGGGTAAAAGTCTTATGTGCCTGGTGTTGTTTTAGGGGTTGGGGGTCGTGTAGCCTTGATTTCTTTTTTTTCGCCACCATTTTTTTGTCGCATAGGTGATTTTCGATTTCCAAAACTGTGCAAATTGTGTTTAAATTGTTGTGCAACCTCACTCCCAAATGTCCTGGCGGTCCCCCCATGCTGTGTGTGATGTTTATTTTTTAATTTATTTTAATTGTGTTTTTGCTGATTTTGGATGCGCGGTTCGGCCATTAACTTTGTATTTTTTTTACTCCGATTTTTTTTTCTAAGTCCCACGGCTCGTATTTTTAACTTCTTAGTCCACTTTGCAGTCTTATGTGCCTGGCGGTGTTTTGCGTAGTTAGGGGTCGTGTAGCCTCGTTTTCTGTTTATTCGGCCGCTATTTTTCTTGTCACTTAGTGGATTTTCAAGTGGCTAAGCTCTGCAAATTGTGTTTAAATTGTTGTGCAACCTCACATCCTGGCTGTCCCCCGTGCTGTGTGTGATATTTTTATTTATTTATTATTTAATTTGTGTTTCTGTTGTTTTTGTATGTGCGCGGTTAGGCCGTTAAGTTCGTATTTTTTTGGCCTCGTATTTTTTTTTCTAAGTGCCGCGGGTCGTATTTATTTTATTTTTTTAAATCCTGCTTTCCTTTTTGCAAAGTGTTACAGGCCGTAATTATTATTTTTTTTTTTAACTGCTACGGGTCTCGCATTGTGAATGGTGTAATTGAGATTTCTGTTGATCCGTAGTAACGCAGGTCGTAGGGATGAGTGCCTACGGTGCTCATCTCCACCAGCGTAGTGAGCGCCTTTGGCGCTCACTGCCTACATCGTACGGGGTCGCAGCCTTTGGCGCTCACTGCCTAAGTCCTATGGGGTCATAGCACTCATCTCCACCGGAGCAAGGAGCGCCTTTGGCACTCCTTGCCAGCAACTGCGGCCCTAGCTTCGCGACTGCGCAAGCCCACAAGCATTAGCAACAACCCGTATTGCTCACAGCTGTGACTGGTTAACTTATCCATCATAAATGACCATATCATATAATTTTATCTTCAATCTCTCTGTGCTGTTTCTCTCTCTGTGTTGTCAATCTCTGTGCTGTGTCTCTCTCTCTCTCTGTGTTGTGTCTCTTTGTGCTGTCTCTCTGTGTTGCCGGTCTCTGTGCTGTCTCTCTCTCTGTGCTGTCTCTCTCCGTTCTGTCTCTTGGAGCTGTCTGTCTCTGTGCACTCTCTCTCTCTCTGCGCACTCTCTCTCTCTCCTCTCTCTCTCTCTCGTGTGTATCTTTCTCTCCTCTTGGTCCTGTCTGTCTCTATCTCTCTCCTGTCTCTCTCTTGTCTCCCTTTCTCTCCTGTCTCCCTCTCTCCTGTCTCTATCCCTCTCTCTATGCCCTGTGTCTGTCTCTCTCACTGTCTGGTCTCTCTCTACTGTCTCTCTATCTCTCCGAGCGTCGGAGAGCAATAATATTTAAAAGCAACGTTAGACGCCTGAGAAGTGAGCACTGCAAAAGAAATTAAAGTCAAATTAGGAGAATAAGAGAAAATTAATTTGGATGGGCAGCTACCAAGCGGAGTACTCCAGGTACGGCCCACTGGGAGGTAAATGCACAATCATCCCAGTAGACAACACCAGGCGGTACTCCGCCCAGGTACGGGACATACTAGTGCCGAAACAGGGCCTCACATGGTAATGGAGCCTCCTCTACCAGACATTGCTTCATGGACTTATAAATATCCAGTTTGGCTAATGCCACACAAAGCCAAACCTAGTACGGGGACTGGATGACCATTCTAGGATTGCTGATGGTAGCTGATAGTTGAATCATAATAATAACAACTCTGGCTTTAACATTTCTAAATCTTTGTGATTACTCTGATTCAATACATTTTCATGATTTCCCTGCTAATCTCCCTTTTCTGTAACAATTAATTACTAACCTGAGATGCTATGTACAATTAAATTAGGTTTCCTGGTCCAGTGGTTAGAATTCAGTGCTTTCACCACTGCAACCTGGGTTCAATTTACAATCAGGGAACCAAGAGATCACTCCACTCTGAAGCTAAGCAGTGTTGGGCCTGGTCAGTATTTAGGAATATAGCTATATGCGGTGGCCCACTGGAGAAGGAACTGGCAACCCATTCCAATATATCTGACATGAATACCAAGTCGATCAGCATGACCATGGAAATAAAGATGTCCTGGTGTGTTACGGTCCATAAGGTCACAGAGAGTAGGAAATGACTGACCGAGACAAGAAAATGTACAATGATCTTGACAAGCAATTTCTGACAACAGTATTTATTGTCAAGTATCTAATACTAACTCAGTCAATTGCAAATATTCATTTTCTTAGGTAAAGTTTAAAGCACACTTTAACTAGGATCTTTTTTTCAGTTGTCTCTTCAAGATCTCTGTACCAATACTCTTTGTGCTTTACTCCAGTCAAAAATAAAACATCCTCTTCATTGTAACAACGTATAATCAGTGCACTTAGGTCTGCTGTGTCCTCAACAGTGAAACTAGTTAAAGGCATACATATGTTTCCTGGATTATGAATGCATCTGATATAGGATAATCAGTAGTGTATGCAAACAATTTTTTGAATGAAAAATACCAAAATAAACATTTAAACATGTATAAATGTCTTGTAATTTATGACCGGGATAACACCCTCTGCAAAACCAAGACTAAATTAGCATTACTTTTAAAAATTGTTTTGGCCAATGAGGAGGAAGCAGAGGCTGAAACATTTGGGGTTGCTGTCTGTGCTGCAAAGCAGCCTAGGGTATGTAGTCAGACTCATATGAAAATAAATAGTACTTTCTAACGTGTGCCAATCTGTGCAGCACATTAACACCACATTACACACGCAGCTTGCATGACTGATGCTATAGTTTACATTTCTCACAAGGAGACAGGCAGAGAGACATAAGCTGTGACCCCAGCAACCATGTGACTGGCAGCACTTCTTCTGGAGGTCGCAAACTGTACCCAGATGCTGTGCAACCTGTACCCACTGTTATGTAACGCCCCCTAGGGGTGTGCAATTCCAGATAGCAGTACCCAGCATATAAATATGTAAGTACATTCAACTTTTCAATAAAATACATATTTTTTTACTAATCAGCGGCTGTTTTTTAGGAAACATTTGAAACCCAGGAAACTTCTGTATACTTATAAGCAAACATATGTAAGGGACATATTGGAACAAGATATAACATTTTCTACCAAATGTATTTTAATTTAGTATTGAGAGTAAATTAATAATTTTTTTTAGGAAACGGCAAAATGACGGTGCCCATAGTTAAAAATACAAATACTAAATGGTGCGTAAGTAGATTATTCCTTAAATGTTAATGACATATTAATAAATTAAAATATACGAAAAGGTAAAATAATGATTAGACTAATATGTTTATATGTTTCAGTGGTTCTTTAAAATTATTTATTATTTCCACACAAAAAAAATCTTTTTTTTAATGTGTAAAACTTTGCTCTTTTATCACAAAAATTGAGACTAAAGTGGCCGTTTCTCTTGACATAATATGTATGTCATCGAAGTAATTGCAGTTGCCCACAAAACTTATATCTCAAGCACATTGTGAAGATTTATTATAGGTTATGATACACATAGGAAGCATTAGCAATCTTTCAGGGCTCGATGTGTATAGAGCCTGAGGAAGAGCGCCATTGAAAAACCCAAAGCTTGCGATAGTTTGCTGTGAGCGCTGTAACCTGTAATAACTCTTCAACACTTGATTGTGACATGTTTCATGTGAGATTGCATTTACTTGTAGGAAATGCCTTTCAGAAGAATTGTGGCACCCCACAGCAATTTCACTATTGTACTGACCCTTTCTGGTATCCTGTCAATCTACAAAACGTATATATATTAAACAAAATAAATCTATTGTTACTTCCAGAAACGTTTTCCAACCCAATAAATTTTTTAATGGAATCCTACAAAATCAACGCGATATTGCAGCAAAAAAAAGAATGATAATCTATGATGAAGCTTTTAAGATTGTGCAGCATAAGGCGCAATAATCATACGGTCTCTGTGAAGTGCATCAATCCATTGCCGTATCTCTCTTTTTCACTCTTTTTTAGCATTTGATGAGAAAGACAAGACAGACTGTCAAAGCAATCTTAAATAATGGGTTGTGATTGGTATGAAATTACTTTACCCCACATGCTGTCTGCCCATTATGTGTGATTAATCAACAGCATATGACTTCTAGAAGACATGCAGTCCCTGCCAAAATATTCCTTAATTTAGCTGAAATATAAACAAACACAAAGCCCATAGTGCTTATTTGCATAATGAAGATCAATGTTTGTGGAAGTTCAAAATGCATCTATTAAAAAAAGCCATCATGCACCTTGCAGTTAATCACATACTAGACTAATGATAATTGAAAAGTGATAGGACGTTAACTGTGACATTTATGCTATTCTACTCTCTGTCAAGAGTCCACTTAGTCAATTCAAATAGACCAGATGGCCAGTGAAACATGCATTATGCAGTTATTAGATTATCGCCATAATCAAAACTTAAAACTGATTTTACAATTTTGACCAGAATCTTAAACGAAGGTTGTTAAAGAGATATGAAACTCAAAAAGCTATTTAATGCTTTTAAAACAGCATTTCTGCTTATCTTTTAGATTGTAAGTCTGTGAGTTTTCAATCCTGCGCGGTGCTTTAGGGAAAGCGCTATGGACACCGGATTCCAAGCTCAAAGACATGGCCCTCCACTCTTTGCAATGTGTTAATCTTGAACTTGTTATTGCCTGTAACTTAACTTATGTATAGGGCTACGGAATATGTTGGCGCTTTACAAATAAACGATAAAAATAAATTCTGAAAAAAAATTAAACATAAAATAAAAAAGAGAACATACCATAGTTAGAGGTGCTCTGGTCCATGTCAGTCAGTTCCAAACACAATTGCATTATTTTGTATAGCATTACAGTTTGCAAAAATGTCCATCAAGTCATATGTAGTCCAAAGACATCTTTTGATATCAAGAGACAACTGGAGAGCAGTCCATTTGGATATGTACAAGTAACGTATTTGCACTGTGTTCTTAGTGATAAATATCCATATGCTTTAATTTTATTTTTTTCTACCCTTGTAGGTGTATGTTGTGACAAATCTTCAATTCATTCATTTAATTCATGAATTACCGAGTCAGTTGTTGTTTCTCCATTAAGCATCCTTACCTCAAAGTTAAGAGAGAGAAGTGCAAGAGACAAATAAAGCCAATACAAACATTTATTTACATCCCACATATATATTAAAGTAATGCAGTCACATGTATAAAACTTGTGAAGCAAAGTATTGAAAAAGCTCCTCTTGACGATGTGGAGATATAAAAAACCTCACTGTATTTGCGTCATGGAATTGGCATCTGAGTCATAGCGGGAGCTTCTGAACCTCTGGATCTTCTAATCCTGGCCATATTGGGAAGTAGACCCTGACCACATTGTCAGAGGTGAGCTGAAACGTACTTGACCTTTGCAAGAAATACATTATTTTATTTATTTATTGTCTGAAACTCATGACTCAAACAGTTTTGGTACTGCTCAGTGCCCAAATTGGGAATATAAAGAAGATTTAGAGCAGGAAAAGGTCACATGGTCAGATTAAATCAGAAGAATCTGTACCTCCGCTCCGTCAATGGAAGGATATTTGGGGGCAAGAATGATAGGGGCTTTTCTTTTAATAGAAGTGTTGCTGTCCTTTCAATATAGCTACAGTTGAGAGGTATCGATTAGGACTCTCAATAGCCCAGGTGAAGAATAAACAGTTTGGGTCTGCATACCTTGTTAGAGATGTATAATGTTATCTATATGCACAGAGACAAAACAATGACATGACAATATAAATGTATTTGACATAAAACCACCAATGGGTTTCATAGTACCTCCATGCAAAGCTTGCAATCTACTTATATGCGGGGGGGGGGGGGGAGAGACACATTAAAGAAAAAGGGAAGCAGATGTGGAAAGAAGGATTCTAATAAGTGCATTTTCTAAGGGTGCTATTTGAAAGCATATTTAAAGAGTTAGAGCCACATTCCATTCTAAGTCATAACTCAATCGTTGTAGGCTATATGTCTATGGGTGTGCTGCGGGCTCCCATTCGTCTCTGATTGCGATGCTTTTCAATTGCTCAAGCCCCCAAGTTACTGTCCCAAAGCCGAAAACATAAACCATGCACTGGTTCATGGCATTTCAGGGCGGGAACATGATCAATTAAGCAAGCCTGTAACCTCACATTTCAAATCAGCCAATAGAAAATGAGATGGTCACTATTACGGCAGTAAAACATATAGGTTACATGTCAATCAATAAGGTTCGGGGGTCCACTACATAAAGAATTATGAAAATGAATGCCAATACTGTTCTAGTCCGTATAGGTGGCCTGTTATGTATTAACTTATTGATACCCGAGATCGATTTAACCCCGAAATTAAACATACTGTAAAAATAAATGTTATATACAGTGGGGGAAAAGTATTTGATCCCCTGCTGATTTTGAACATTTGTCCACTGACAAAGAAATGATCAGTCTATAATTTTAATGGTAGGTGTATTTTAACAGTGAAAGACAGAATAACAACAACAACAAAAACAAGAAAAAAACACATGTCAAGAAAGTTATAAATTGATTTGCAGGACAATAAGGGACATTAGTATTTGACCCCTTTGACTTAGTACTTGGTGGCAAAACCATTGTTGGCAATCACAGAGGTCAGACATTTCTTGTACATGGCCACTAGGTTTGCACACATCTCAGGAGTGATTTTGTCCCACTCCTCTTTGTAGATCCTCTCCAAGTCATTAAGGTTCTGAGGCTGATGTTTGGCAACTCGAACCTTGAGCTCCCTCCACAGATTTTCTATGGGATTAAGGTCTGTAGACTGGTAGGCCACTCCAGGACCTTAATGTGCTTCTTCTTGAGCCACTCCTTTGTTGCATTGGCTGTGTGTTTTGGGTCATTGTCATGCTGGAATACCCCCAAAGCATAATGTTTCCACCTCTATGTTTGACAGTGGGGATGGTGTTCTTGGGGTTATAGGCAGCATTCCTCCTCGTCCAAACACGGCGAGTTGAGTTGATGCCAAAAAGCTCAATTTTGGTCTCATCTGACCATGACACTTTCACCCTCTTCATCTCGGAATCAATCAGATGTTCATTGGCAAGCTTCAGACGGGCCTGAACATGTACTTTCTTGAGCCTGGGGACCTTGCAAACGCGGCAGGATTTCAGTCCTTCATGGCGCAGTGTGTTACCAATTGTTTTCTTGGTGACTATAGTCCCAGCTGCCTTGAGATCATTAACAAGATCCTCCCGTGTAGTTCTGGGCTAATTCCTCACTGTTTTGATAATCATTGAAACTCCAAGAAGTGAGATCTTGCATGGAGCACCAGACCGAGGGAGACTGGCAGGTATTTTGTGTTTCTTCCATTTGCGAATAACCGCACCAACTGTTGTCACCTTCTAACCAAGCTGCTTGGCGATTGTCTTGCAGCCCATTCCAGCCTTGTGTAGGTCTACCATCTTGTCCCTGACATCCTTGGACAGCTCTTTGGTCTTGGCCATGGTGGAGAGTTTGGAATCTGATTGATTGCTTTTGTGGACAGGTGTAACGAGCTGAGATTATGAGAACTCCCTTTAAGAGAGTGCTCCTAATCTCAGCTCCTTACCTGTAAAAAAGACACCTGGGAGCTAGAAATCTTGCTGATTGATAGGGGTCAAATACTTATTTCCCTCACTTTTTTGACATGTGTTTTTTTTGTTTGTTTTTTGTTATTCTGTCTCTCACTGTTAAAATACACCGACCATTAAAATTATAGACTGATCATTTATTTGTCAGTGGACAAACATTCAAAATCAGCAGGGGATCAAATACTTTCACCCCCCACTGTCCTGCCTATTTGGGGACTTGAGACTGTTGTACAATTAATTATAACATCTATTATCGCTTTCCCCATTATTTACAGTGCAGTATTGATTTTTTATTTGCATTTACAGTGCTACCTTGCGGGTCCTCTCTAGCACTCGTTGGATTTTCTCCTTCTTTTGCCATTTACGGTGTGAAAACATTTGTGGGCTTTGGGAAATTGAGCAATTGAATAGCGATTTGCAATTTTAGCCATCTTAATTTTTGCTAAAGTGAAAGGTCAAAGGCTTTGGTAGGCTGTAAGTTACGGGTTTAACCATCAAAATGTTTTCAAGGCCATTACTCATAACCGTTTGGAACCCGTAAAAAGACGCCAATTGAATAGCAAATCAACTTGCGACCTCAATTGCGGGCTACCGGATCGCCCGAAACCTTAATTGAATATGGCCCTTGGTTTCTACCCTGAACCTTAGAAATTGTGAGCTTAGGGATTTTTCAGGTGTTATACAGCAGTGCGATCCAGAGGACAGGGCTAAGAATGAGATTGTTTTGAGCTAACTAGGTACTCTAGAATAGTAAGGAACGATGAGGAGACATCTTGAGTAGATCAAAGATGAGCTACAGTATAGTGAGGGATGAGAAGTGAAATATAAGGAGGAGTTGAGGAGTGAATAACCTTGAAGCAGAGAATGAGGGTTTTGTAGGATATTATTGATTTTATGGGAATCTAGTTTTGAGATTTTAGCATGGAGGAGGAAAGGATACATTTAGTACAGAGGAAGATGATATGATCAGATGCATCAAGTCTGGTTTATAGAGCGATGAGAAGCAGGAAGACCAGAGAGTAACATGTTGCAGTAGTCTAGACAAGTATTGATAAAAGCCCAAGTGATTGTTCTGGTAGTTTAAAGGCTAAGAATAGGGCATATCTTTACTATATTTCTAATTGTTTCTGCACAATTTTGCAATGGATTGGATGTAAGAAAAGAATCAAGTATGACACCTAAGCAAGTATATACATTGTTTTTCTTTAAATACCAGGAAGCATATCAGTTCTTATTTGTTAATATATACTGACTGCTACCAACTTATCATCTTCGAGACAAATTAGAGATCTGTACTTTTAGATTTTTATGTTAGATGATTTGAAAAGAACTATCCATGTAAATAATCAGTGGATTATCACTTATTTCTACTTCTCATTCTACATATAATTTCTACAATCATATGTATTTGCTTGTTTTTGATCCTTCTGTTGAACTGAATTGTATTATTTATGGAGAGTTGAAAGAAAAACAAATGCCGTTAATAATTCACAAGCAGAGAGTTACCTTACACAGTAATGCAGTCATTGTGGAGCTGTTCCTGTGTTTTTGCAGTAACTGCTCTGATAACTTCACTTTTGAAATACCAGCTAAGGATTTATGGGACAGATTTATTACGAGAGATTTTCAGTCATACATTTTACAAAAATAGCCAGAGATGCCAATCAGGTTGCTTATAAAATTGCATTCTCTTCTATACACACACTTTTCAAAGAGGAATCTCCTGCCTCTGTAAATGATGTGGGGCCAAGAAAAGGATCCTTAAAAGAGCACCCAATTGAAAGTGACATGGACATCTCTAAAGGACTTCCTTACTGCTTGTCACATTATTCACAAATGAAAGAAGACGTCTTAATGTGTTGCCGGCCCTTCTGGCAATGGGACGAGGGACCTATGCACTTGCCACCAGTAGGTGGTGGATGCAGAGGATGTCTAGGAATCATCCTCAACACCGTACAGTTGATAAAATACAAGAAGAGGTATAATTACATGACACCTCTTACCCATCTCATGGATTGACAGAAACATAAGTTTGAAAATTAACATACTCCCTAAGCTACCTTACTGATCACATTCCTCAATCTACCTTTAAATTACTTAAATCTATGTTTCTTCATTTTATTTGAGGCAGGAAAAACCAAGGGTTCTATGTAGGCCAAAGGATCAAAGAGGACTTGCAACTCCAAACCCATTTCAATAATATTTAAAGTCACAACTATGACAAATAACTAGATGGTTCCTGCCCAAAAGTACATCACACTGGGTGGACATTGAATCACAATGTGTCTCCCCCTGGATATCTGCACTTCCTCTTTTGGGTTTTTAAAGCTGTTACTTCCTCTTTAATATGCTCATGGCCAGCCTTACACCTCACTCTGGAAATCCTGCAACAAAATGTATATCTAAAGCATATCAGGGCTGCTTGACTCCCTTATACCTGCCATTCTCCCTTTTAATATTCCTCACTCCACTTATATACTGTTGAAAAAGGTTGCATCATCAGATTAGGGGGATCTAGTTATTTGGGATGTTTCCTACTTGGGAAGTGGTTTGCTTAAAATTACTGACCCTATTTACCAATGTGTTCACCTTTTTACAGATACCACACATTATTACTGCCAAATCAAGGTCCACTGTCATATCACCTATATCTCAATTTGAAACTCTTTGCGGTGGCATGGCTACCAAGGATAAAGCTCTAATATCACCCCGCTCCCATTTTGGATTTGGCAATCAGAAAACAATAATATTGGTGAAAACAAAGAAATAGTAAAAAGTGTGGAATTATTATTATAGTTCATTTATAACGCGCCAACATATTCCGTAGCAATGTACATAAGTTAAGTTCAGACAGAGATAAATAAAAATTAACATTTAGCAAAGGAAGGAGGGCCCTATCTTTGAGCTAGGTATCCAATGTCCATGGTGCATTCCCAAAGTACTTAGGATAGAAACTCACAGACTTACAATCTAAGGTATAGTGAGTGGTAAAAGAGGGCGAGAAAGGTGATAAGCTTGTTAGGGTGGAAGGTGATAAGCTTCTTTAAAGAGATGCATTTTAAGTGAGGTTTTACATGTTTTGAGGCAAGAGGATAATCTGGTGGAGCGAGGCAAGGAGTTCCAGAGACTTGGGGCAGCACAAGAAAAGTCCTGGAGGCGGGAGTGAGAGGAGGTGATAAGAGTTGTAGAAAGAAGAAGGCCATTAGCAGAACAAGGTGGGCGGGTGGGGCAGTATTTGTAGATGAGAGCAGAGATGTATGGGGGAGCGTTATTGTTGAGGCCTTTGTAAGTTAGGGTCATGATTTTAAATGTTATTCTGGAGGCTAAGGGAAACCAGTGGAGTGATTGACAGAGAGGTGATGCTGACACTGAACATTGTGCACAGAAGATGAGTCTAGCAGAAGCATTCATAATGTGTTGAAGTGGAGATAGTCGGGTGGTGGGTAGGTCAACAAGAAGCGAGTTGCAGTAGTCTAGTCAAGAGATGATGAGAGAGTGTATAAGGATTTTAGTTAAGTCTTGTGTAAGATAGTAACAAAGTCTGAAGATGTTTTTTAGATGGAGAAGACAAGATTTAGTTAGTGATTGTATGTGATGGATGAAAGACAGAGCAGGGTCCAGTAGAACCCCAAGACAACCGGCTTGGGAGGTGGGGGTGATGATGTTGTTGTTAACAGTAAGAGAGATGTGAGGAATTGATGCTGTGGGAGGGAAGATTACGAGTTCAGTTTTAGACAAGTTGAGTTTAAGATAGTGGGTGGACATCCAAGCGGATATACAAGAAAGGCAGTTGGAGACGTGCGTTAAAAGAGAGGGGGATAGATCTGGTGCGGAGAGGTAGATTTGGGTATCAACTGCATAGAGATGATAATAAAGCCCAAAAGAGTTTATGAGGGTACCAAGTGAGGAAGTATAGATGCAGAAGAGGAGAGGGCCTGGGACTGATCCTTGGGGTACACCAACAGACAGGGGGTAAGGAGAAGAAGAGGTGTCAGAGAAGGAGATACTGAATGATTGACTTTGTAGGTATGATGAGAACCACGAGTGAGCAGTGTCTCCAATACCGAGAGAGAAGAGGATATGGAGTAGAAGTGGATGGTTGACAGTGTCAAAGGCAGCAGGGGGATATAGAAGAAGAAGAATTGAAAAATTACATTTTGACTTGGCGGTAAGCAGGTCATTGGTGACTTTAGTGAGAGCTATCTCAGTGGAGTGTTGGGGCTGAAAGCCGCATTGGAAGGTGTCAAGAAGGGAGAAATAAAGCTGGTAAGGCAGTTACAGACGAGCCGCTCCAGCAGTTTGGAAGCCGGGGGAAGCAGAGAGATAGGGAGGTAGTTAGATGCAAAATCAGAGTCAGATGAGGGTTTTGTGAGGGTGGGTATAACTATGGCATGTTTTAGAGAAGATGGAAACATGCCAGTGAAAATATGTGTGAGAGCTGGGATTAGAGAGGGGAATGCAATTACCCGCTGTTACTTTACCCCTATCTGTTAAAGAGGATTTGGAGAGACATATTTTTGGAGAAACAGAACATTTGTTCCACAGGTTAGGGTTGTGTACATTAATTTTGCAATTCTGTGACAAAATCATCCAGCTAATACATAAGGTTACCTTAATCACTATACCAAAAAATGGTTATGACACATTTTTTCTCAAAACAAAACCAAAACAAAACAAAATTGATTAAACACACATTGATTGCAGGCACAGGCACTAGTTTGGCCACTTGGAAAAAGCCCCATGCTCCAGATAGTACTAGACATGAGAAGTCCATATGAGAAGACCAAATTATGGAAAAGTTAACTTTTATGCTCCACTACACAGAGAAGAGCTTCCATAAAATTTGGTCAGATTGGGGCGTACAGTTTATCAGACCATAAGATTATTTTAACTAGCCAAGCATGGGCTTTGGAACTGGGGGGCGGGCGGGTGGAGATCGATGTGGGACAAACTCCCCATCAGTTTTTTCAATGTGTTTGTTTATGGGTAGAGAAGCAGATGTGTGGTATTTTTATACTATATGCGGTATCCACCCCCCACCCCAGATTTTCTTTGGCTCCTACACCCATGTAGCCAAGTATCCCAAATTACATATAATTCACTCTGCCTATTCATGGATGTTGAATAATTGACCTGAGCCAGACAACCTCTCCTTTTCTTTACATCTCTACTTCATCCTAAATATACCTTACTTTTCCATTTCCCCTCATACTCCCTTTTTTTACATTTTCCCTTACCTATCAACAATGAGTAATCCAGTGTTGTGCATGTTTAACGCTTGGTCATGTTAATGCTGTAATACTGGAGTACCACAATTTACTTACCTGTCCTAACCAATAAAGAATAAACAAAAAATAGCCTAGATTATATCTGACTTCTAATATTATAGCATATTATAGTATACAACATAAATTGTATAGTGCTACAAGGTAAATAAAGTTATTTTGTATCAAACCACATTCGCCAAATAGTAGCTTTGCTTTTAAGTCCAAAATATAATTATTAACTTTTTAAGCTAAAAAAATAATTTTTGTCTGGCTTCAGGTGGGTCAGATAACTTCTGTGCTCCAGGGACATTTTCCATTTATAAGAAGTAGAGAAATTGTTTTTCTTTCTGTCATTTGTGTCCTTGCTTACTTACATGAATATTAATAAGTTTAGAAATCTAAAACATATTCTATCAATTCCTGTGTTAAAAAAAATCAAACAACTTTACATAATGAATATGGTTTACTTCAAAACAAAATATGACAATGTGTGAAATGACATCGACTGATTTTCCCAACTTCAAAGAAGTTCAATTTTCTACATATAGTGTAGCATTTGCCACTTGTATTTCAATTGTTTCACTTTTTTCTTTTCTCAGGAGTGAAATCTTGAAGCATCAAGGACTATAATTACACTGGGACACATCTGAAAACATGTATCAAGTTCTGAATATAAAATATAACCAATGACTTTTTTTTTTGGGAACGTCATTGAGTTGTCTGTGTACGAATTTCCTTTCGGCAATGGTAAAAAAGGACAATTGTATTTGGTAAAGCAAAACATAATATACAGATTTAGTATTAATGCTTCAATAACACACTATAGATTTTCTTTTAAAGCAATTTGAATTATCTTAGAAAACATCATACATTTGACATTTAATTTAGGCATTTTCATTTTTTTATTTTTAAAGGGACACTGTGGACGTCCCAATTATGATATTATTGTAAGGTAAAATGAGACAACAAAGAAGCCTATATACTTTTTCCAAGTGTATAACACCAATATAAAAACTGAAAATTAGAAACATTTTATTACACAATAATTGAGCTGCACAAATAAAATAGTATCGCCTTATGGCTTATAGAGTGAATAATACAAGAAAGTGCAGAAAAAGTAGATCCCCATAGTCATCTCAAGGTTCCCTGGTTGTCCAGTTTTAGGAGTTTTTGTGCATTCACCGCTGCAACCTGGGTTCAATTCAGTCAGGAAGCCTCACACCACCCTGAAGCCAAGCAGGGCTGACCCCGGTCAGTACTTGGATGGGAAATCACCTAGGAATACCAGGAGTTGTATGCTGTGGCCGACTGGAGTAGGAACTTGCAATCCACTCCAGTATCTCTTCTATGAATACCAAGTGGATTGGCATGGTGTGTTACGGTCCATGAGGTCCTGGACAGTCGGACACAACTGAATGACGCAAACACATCATCCTCTAGGGATACCTCCTATCTGAAAGGCTTAATCTAGGTTAAAGCCCCACTTTCTAGATAGTGTCTCTATAATAAAGCAAGTCAGGATAGGTGGTTAGAATATCTTTATAATAGGGATACTAGCTATAAAGTGGGGCTTTAATCAAGATAAAGTCTGCCAGATAGGAGGTATCCATCAAGGTTCATAGGGATCTCTTTTTTCTATACCTTTGTGTATTATACACTATATAAGCTATTAGGCAATACTATTTTATTTGTGCAGCACAATTATTGTATAATAGGTATAATAGCGTTTTCACAATTTTATTCTCAATTAGTATAGCATTGTACCAATAACAATAATAACATTTGCAATTTGAAGTTATTTATAAAAAATGTCCTCCAGTAAGTGAAACATAACTTTTAATTTACTAAATTGTGTGTCACTCACTTCAAGAGATCTCCCACCAGATTTTTTATTATGCTATTGCCCTCATTAATGATGAATTAGATAATGGAAACAGGACCACTCTGGTTGGTGGATCCCTTGAGCAGAGTGATATACAAAGTTTAATATTTTTAAGTTTTTTTCCAGTTACTAAATTAAATTTTTTACTAAGTTCCATTTGCACATATTGGTAGTTTTATTATTACTTTACTATCCTACCATAACTGGGACCTCTGCTGTGGTCTTTTAGTAAAGATATGTCCTTTGTCATTTTGTTTTATTACAGAAAAATCCCTTGTCAGTACATCTCTCCAGACGTCACCCAAGGAAGGCGTTGAAACCAGTGACATCAATCAAGTTTCATTATTACAAACTTGGAGAGCAATTGCAAAAATCTCACATGACAAAATATTCAGTGATCTAGTTAATTATATGTGCATGACATTATATACCTTTCCTTAGGGCTCCCTGGTGGTTCAGTGGTCAGGATTCAACGTTTTCACTGCTGCGACCTGGGTTTCATTACAGTTAGGGAACCAAGAGGTCACACCACCCTGAAGCCATATAGGGTTGGGCCTGGTCAGTACTTGAATGGGAGACCACCTATGAATACCAGGAGCTGCATGCTGTGGTCCACTGAAGAAGGAGCTGGCAACCCATTCCAGTGTCTCTGCCATAAATACCAAGTGAATCAGCATGGTGTGTTGCTGTTCATGAGGTCAAGGAGGGTCTGAGTGATTCAAACACATATACCTTTCCTTAGCAGGAGGGGATAAGGTTATATACATGCATATACAGGACTGGTCCTAAGTACTGATAACAATGAGTGCTGAACACATTCTGAAGGAATTTCCCAGCCCCTTGGGGCCAGTCACTGTCTGTTACAGAAAAACAAGTTAGAATATATCTTATTACTGAGTACAAAATGATTGCTAAGGTGAATGCTAAGAATGTTAAGCATTACCGAGTACAAAATAGATGCAATGCCATACATGAATATAGAATACAAAATGAGTGAATGTAAAACAAAAATAGTGGATATGTTATCTAGATATTTTCTCTACACTTTTATAAATGTGAATTTTACAGAGCCAAATCTCTATTTTTTTATGTTTTAATAATTTACATCTATCTTAATAATAATAAGTGAACATATTGTAAATTATACGCAGTGTTAATGCAAACAGCCACATTAAATAATGCAAATGTTATCATCCCTCGATGATTGTTTCCAAAAGTTAAAAAAAATGGGAAAGTTAGAATAGACTTCCTGCAAAAAATGTAAGGCTACTATATTTTATTAGCAAATCAATATAATATGATACATAGTGATTGAGGTTATAAAAAACAAGTTCAACCTTTTTCGATCTCTTCTGATCCGTGTAATATATGAATTAATTGTTGATTGTCAATTGGTAATTGATCGAGGGGTAGGCAAACACAAAACCCTCTGAAAAATAAATAGTTGTATTAGTACAGTTATAGTATTTAGCACTGTACTACTGTACTGTACATGAATATTGATTAGTTTCTTTTATCCTCCTCTGCCTTTTTTTAGTTGACCACTTTTTTCTTTTTGTTTTGTTACCACACTGTATGTGTGAAACTGGATTACATTACACAGTCCAGAAGTTGAATCATCTGTCATTGATCAGATCTAGACTAGTTGTAAGTGCTATTCACATCAATGGTTTCTTCAATTAAATGGACTGATTTGTGATGATCCTTTTTTTCATCAGATTCCGGTTGCAGCGGTGTACCTCATTAGGTGCTATGCATCCTGCTTATTCTAGACTATCACATTACCCCATGTAGGTATCCCATTTTTACCAATTTTTTTTAAGCCTCTTGCTCTCCCGGGATCCTCCCACACCACACCCATGATATTAATGCACAGTCTTGACTATTTCTGATTGTGCTCTGTGTATGCAATAAAGCTTTGTTATACCGTTATCACTGTGTCTGTATGTTTTCAATGGTTGTGGTTATGGGACATCCACATACATCCCATTTGTGTCCCATACCTATATCTGTAAACTAATGATCTTAGTTACTATGCAATAGATTAATACATATAGTAATAATATTAATAATAATAATAATAATAATAATAATCATAATAAGATCATAAGATATCACAATACGATAAATATCATATATGATAATAAAGGGTTAATACACATGACAGATCCAATTTGTGATAGTGTGGAGTATGAACATTTCCTTGAAGTCCTGATTGGACATCCCCATACATCGCATTTGTGTCACATTCCCATATATGTAAACTATTGAGCCCTAGTTAATATGCAATAGATCAATACATATAACAATAATAATAGCCATAACAGCATGACGTGCTCACCTACATTGGCCCTACATGGTATAGCTCACAGATTCATTCAGGTAAACAAGCCACTTAGCAATCCAGAAGGGGACCATATCTATCTATCTATCTATCTATCTATCTATCATTTTTATTATTATTATATTTATTTGAAACTCTCCAACATATTCCATAGTGCTGAACAAGGGTTGAGTATAAGGTAAAACAAAATTAACACATTGCAACAGTGGAGAGTCCGGTATTTGAGTTTAGAATCTAGTGTGCACTAAAGCACCTTACAAGATTGAAAACTTGCAAACTTACAGTGATAGGTGTTTTGTGCAGGTTAAGGCTGAAGGTGATAGGCTTCTTTAAACAGATCTATCTATCTATCTATCTATCTATCTATCTATCTACACACATGCTTTGAGGGTTTCTTCTCACTATACTTATATGTGCACACCTGTCCGTATCCTACTTGACTGATTATTATGATCCTACTTTTTTATTTATTTTTTTAGCATGGAAACATCTATGTAATTTGGTTTTGAATTCATAAAAAGACAGCACCACATATCTAAAAAGGTTGTTAAACTAATATATATTACAATAAAATTACTGTAAACTATATTATATACTATATCCAGGAATCTTTTTCATTTAGCATAAACCACCAATATGAGCCATACACAGTGGATCCTCTATATTAATCAGCCCATATATTCGTCAAATCCACTAGGTCACATTTTTTAGACAAAAATGCTCCTATATTCATCCAAAAAAGTTATTTGCTAAATCGTATGCTAGTGAATCATTGGGAAAGGGACAAAAAAGACATTGATCACCAACATTGGGGTTACCTGATGTTTACTGGAAGGTGACAATAATCCCTTTGCTCCTCTTCAGCACCTCCATCATCGCTCCTCAGTAAAGTTCTGGTTACATTGTTATTTATTTATGTATCATATTTGGGGCTTGGAATGGATTATTCCAATTTTAGTTAATTTCTTTTGAAAAAATTTATTCAATATTCATCCGATTCAGTATTCCTCAGGAACGGGTTAATGACGAATATAGAGGTTCCATTGTATTTTATTTATCGTTAATAAAAATGAAAAAAAAAATAAGATTTGGAACTTGAAATAGAAACAGATTTGCCCTTTATTTTTTAATTTATATTATAGACTTTGTTACAAAGAACTAATCATCAAAAGAAGGATCAGTTTCCTACTGTCTGGAAAAGGTTATTGTAATTTAACGCCAATGTTAAATGCCAGAAATGTTTGTTCTTTTTTAACACTGACAGGCATTTAAAAAACATTTTTGAGGATTTTTCAGCCACTAGAGAGATCAGTTGGTATTAATATTGGTAATATGGATCAGTGATTTTATTCAAATGTTGACAAAAATGATGCATTTTATAAAAGTTCACTTTGTGCTTGACAGCTGGATATTTAAAAATGGTGATGTAGTTTCAGTTTTAATTCTATAATGCTGAGAATCTTTGAAGTCCAAAAATAAATTTGTCCCACTGCTGTTTTCCGGCACAACTTTCCTTTTATTATTATATTATAGAATAATAATTTCCTTCTACCAGCATTAGCAATAACCTTCATATTCTAGTTATCCAACACAACCTTGTATGCCCCGTTATGATAGTTGTGGAAAACTACCTCCCCGAAAATGTACTACACAGGCTAGGAACCGGCCCCACACTGATGAGAGGCAGTAGCCTCAAAACAGCTGTCTGTGGGTGGGTTTCTTGGCTTGTGCATAATCCATCCTGGGCATTGGTTAAAGCTGTGTAGTACAGCAGGCATATGCTTAAAGGAAGCCATGTTTAAAATAGTATTGGATTAGAAGAACAAAGCCTTTTATGGGCACATTTGCATGTCCCTACCCTGGTTCCCAGAATGCAGTGGAGTAACTGTATTTCTCGGAATTCAGAGCAGGAAATAAGTATTTTAACTTATTTTATACATTCAAATACATATATGTCCACACATCACATATATGACTTTGAAAAGGGGTTGGATATAGTTTTGAATAAATATGGCATTCTTTTTTTTTTATATATAATTTTTATTAAACATTTTAAAACATACAAAGTTTATGCTTCTTCATATCAATTCATCTTTGACAATACATAGTTGAATCATTATAATCTTATGTATATTAGGCCAATGTTTAAATTCCTAACAAACAATGTCACAATACTACAAACAAACAAACAAAAAAAAAACAAGATCTGGAGCGAGAATTCTGATTGGGGTAGGTCGGGGTATCTTATATTACTATGCCTAATTGCCTGACTCTTTGGGAAAAATTTCATCCCAAATTTTCCAATTATCCTTCAAAATTTTATTTGATGAAAATTGTTCAAAATCTATTTCTAAAGATCTATTTTTTGCTATTATTGTTTTTATTTCAATCCACGTCGGAATTTGAACTTGCTTCCATCTAATGACAATAAGCAGTTTTACTATAATTACTACTTGAAGAATCAAAGCTCTTGCATGCAGGGGGATATTTTCAGGAAATACATGTAAAAGAGCTATTTCTGGCAGCAGGGGAATGTCCAACCTCAGCCAGTTTGTCAAACGAGCAAAGCATTTCGACCATAGATCAGAAATCAACTTGCATTCCCACCATATATGGCATTGAGTGCCCTTCTGCCCACATTGTCTCTAGCACTCTCCAGAATGAATATCTTTTGTAATATAGGCCATATTCGCGGGCACCAAATACCATCTGTTAAGTAACTTAAAATATCCTTCCCTGTATGAAGAATATTTTAATCAATCTGTCTGTAAAATGGCCTTCTTGATAACTATAATAAAAGGGTATTGATCGGATCATGTAAATAATGTGATGGCTGGTATTTAGAATAATGAAAGAACATTTGAGGTCTCTTAGGAGACTTTTGCCAATTGTACAATTATTTTCTTTCTTATTTGCCTTCCTCAGACCATTTAACAACTCCCTTAATACAAGGATCAGAGGAGATCCAAAAAAGGTTGAATTTTATGGTCTTATGGTCTTTTTTTAAACCTCTATTATTATGTTACTATTATTTATTATAAACTAGTAACTTGCCAGTAATAAATGATGGTATTATAGAATGTTATCTTGAATTGCCTGTCCTGTCTTTCTCTGTGTTGTCTCTCTCTGCTCTCTCTCTCTCTCTGTGGTCTTTCTCTGTGAGCTTGCTGTGTGCACGCTCTCTCTCTGTGCTCACTCTCTCTGTGCACTCTGCATGCTCTCTCTCTCTCTCTCTCTCCCTCTCTTTCTATCTCTTTCCACTATCTCACTCCTAGCTCTCTATCTCTCTCTGTCCTGTGTGTCTCTCTCTTTGTCCTGTGTGTGTGTTTCTCTCTGTCCCTCTATCCCTCTGTGTTTGCCTCTCTCTCTCTCTCTTCTGTCTCTCTCTCTGTCCTGGTCCTCTCTCCTGGCGCTGTCGTTCCTGTTGCTGTCTCTTCCAGCACTGTCTCTCTGTCCCGTTGCTGCGTAATGGCGGCAGTGAGCTGCGTGACTGGCGGACTGCACATGTGCGAATGCCCAATCACCTTGTCTGAAGCCTGCACAGTGATACAACATGTCTGACGCCTACGTGGAAGACTCTGCGCGGACGTTACAAACATATTATAGGAAATTGGTCTTTGATCAGTACCCCTGTGATGTGCAGTCCCTTTCAACCAATCAAAGCAATATAATTGGACCGTGTGATCATATTTTGTTTCTATTTAGTCTTTTGATAGTCTAATTGTTTTTAGAGAATTAGAACAAAATCCTACATCTTTTAAAAATTTTAACTTTATATTTTTATTTTCTGAACCGATACCCTTGCAACAACTCAAATAAATCCCAATAAGGTCTGGGTGATTCATTGCTGTTAGGTATATCCACTCCAATTTGGATCAGTGCAGCTGAGCTCATATCCTAAATTCAGCACAATTTGGACAGTAAATATCCCCTACAAGCATGTTGAAATACTTTTTAAATTTCTGAAATACGTGCAAAGTAAAATCTGTTTACATGAGTCACTGACTGCCCCATGCCAGACTCTCAGCTACAGCAGTGAGCAAAAGAAAAAAAAGAGTTAAATCTTAACAAATATATCTGTGCAGATTATGAAAAGCTGGAATCACCTAAAGAGGTCACTTAAGGGTTATTGGGTTTAATGGCTTATTGGGTCAGTGCAGTCCTGAGTTCAGGGAAAAAATGCTATCAATTGTTGTTTTCACCTTGCACTTGGCTATCTGTTTTTATTTATTCAATAGCCAGCTGGTAGGATAAACTTTGTATGCAATCAGACTTAAAACTTTAGATTTTGTTTCAGCTGGTATTACTGTAATTTTAACATACAATGTTGTGATCTTTCACCCCATTAAGAGCACTTACTGTGAGGTAAATGGCCTGTTAAATCCTGACATACTCCCAAGTGTCCAGGATTCTGCAGGTGTACCTGCACCCTGCTTCCCTATCCCTGCCACGCACATTAAGAAATACCTGCAGTATCTCCAGCCTTTGTGTTGTAATTGTACCTGCCTATCTCATGAATGTGATTGAGAAGGTATCTTTCTGTATAAGCAGATGAAGCTGCCAGTCATTGCCCCGCATGCTTATTGGCTGATCACAGTCCTTTCAGAACTCAGTATGTCTTCAGAGCAATATAAGGAGCTGACTGAATATATATTATTATTATAGTTTGTTTATAACGCGCCGACATATTCCGTAGCGCTGTACATAAATTAGGTTCAACAAATGATAAATACAGATTAACATTTAGCAAAGCAAGGAGGGCCCTGTCTTTGAGCTAGGAATCCAATGTCCATGGTGAATTTCCAAAGTACTTAGGATAGAAACTATGAGCCTCATTCAATTGCGAGTTGGCCAATTGAATAGGGCTCTATATAAGCACATAACATATTTTTTATACAGAACTTTTTAGTTACTGAACTTATATCCAAAATCAAGGTCTTTACTAACTAAAAACTTCCGTCAAAAAATATGTTATGTGCTTATATAGAGCCCTCTTCAATTGGCAAAATTGCAATTGAATGAGGACCTATATATATATATATATATATATATATATATATATATATATATATATATATATATAAACTTAAAAAGTCACACCCATAATGTAAATACTTGGTGGTATGTGAGCACAATAGCTAAGAAATATTGCTCTACTTCAACAATATAATAATTTATATGTAAGGAAATATTGCATAAAGTATGTGTTTGGCGGAATATTTTATTATTCCTGTGAATAAGTGGAAAATAATAATAAATTAATAGCAATTGTCACATTTGCCATTTGAAAAAATAATAATAATAAAAATATATATAAAAAGCATGTATATATATATATATATATATATATATATATATATATATATATATTTATATTTATTAATTTAGTATTTTTTCAAATATATTAATATTTATGTATATATATATATGTATTTTTTTTTTTTTGATTCATTCTTGCTTATAATTATTAGTTACATTTTTTTTCAAATATATTCATATACATTTATATTGAATTAGAATCAAAGCACTCCCTCTTGTGTCCATATGTAAAATCAGTAGTATAATTTTAGGAGCATTCTCATATTTAGTTAATATTTTATATTCATTAATATTATTTGTTATAGAAGCATTTTTTTTTAATGCAATTCTTCATGACATGTTCCCAGTGTACAATAAAACCTGGCATACCTTAATACTTCCTCTCTGCGTCTACTTTAATAATTCAGGCATTTAGTAAAATATTTGTGAGCAGCTTTTATAAATATTTTCCGCATATGTTTGGCATTTGCAACTAACCTACATAAGTAAAAAGGAACCAGAAATAACTACCAGGATTTTTTCTGCAATAAGTAGGACACATCACAGTTGTCTCTCAAAATTAGAAGGAAGGTGAGGAGTTGATCTGAAGTACATCTTATCATGCCGGTCTCAGCATTGCACTCAGTAGGGATTGTTCATGTACTTGCAAAGCAATTTACACTAAGATATTCTTTATTAAGTGTGACCAGGGAAAGAGGTAAATAGGTGGGGCATTTAAAGTCTAACCTGCATGAAAGGTACAAGGAAATCTATGTATGTATCTATCTATCTATCTATCTATCTATCTATCTATCTATCTATCTATCTGTCGATCCGTATCTCTCTCTCTCTCTCCCTCTATCTATCTATCTATCTATCTATCTATCTATCTATCTATCTATCTATCTATCTATCTATCTATCTATCTATCTATCTATCTATCTATCTATCTATCTATCTATCTGTCTATGTATCTATCTATCTATCTGTCTATGTATCTATCTATCTATCTATCTATCTATCTATCTATCTATCTATCTATCTATCTATCTATCTATCTGTCTATGTATCTATCTATCTATCTATCTATCTATCTATCTATCTATCTATCTATCTATCTATCTATCTGTCTATGTATCTATCTATCTATCTATCTATCTGTCTATCCCATGCAAATGCCGGGACATGCGTATTGCCAGAAGCATGCATGCACAGGAGAGAGACACAGCTTCTGGAGATAGAGAGAGACAGGACAGAGAGAGGCAGTTAAGAGAGAGAGGAAAGAACAGAGAGGTATAGAGAGAGAGAGAGAGAGAGAGAGAGAGAGAGGGGAGAAAGAGAGAGAGACAGGAGAGAGAGGAGAGAGAAACAGGAGACAAGAAGAGAGGAAAAACAGAACAGAGAGAGCAATGGAGAAAGAGAGACAGTAGAGAGAGAGAAACAAGGGAGAAAGGAGAAAGAGAGACAGTAGAGAGAGAGAAACAAGGGAGAAAGGAGAAAGAGAGAGAGAGGGACAGGAGAGAGAGAGATGAGAGAGAGCAACAGGAGACAGAAAGAGAGGAAAAACACAGAACAGAGAGAGAGGTGGAGAGAGAGAGACACACAGGACAGAGATAGAGAGAGACACACAGGACAGTGAGAGAGATAGGAGAGAGAGAACACAGAGAGAGCACAGAGACAAAAAGCATCTAGACAACAACGCACAGAGAGAGAGAGACAACATACTCGCCACATAACAGTCTGTAGAGAGAGCCAAAGGGAGAGAGAGGGGGAAAGAGATAAATGTAGGGAGGCAGAGAGAGAGGGAGATAGAGGGAGGAGATGGAGAGAGAGGGAAGGGAGAGATAGAGAACACACAGAGCGCAGAGAGAGGTCACAGAGAGAGAGGGCACAGAGAGAGAGAGATAGAGGGCACGCAAAGAGAGACATCACAGAGAGAGAGACAAAACAGACAATGATACTGTCATTTTGCCTTAATTCACTTAATTTACTGTCATTGCCTTAGTTGACCATCATTGCTCTAATCCCCTTAATTTCTCTTTATTTTTTAACTCAATCATTTGGTTCTTATAATTATAAAATGATACTAACACCAGGAGCCTCATTCAATTGAGTGATTGTACATTACTGGAGCCCGTAATGGAGCCCATAAGCTAAGCTGCTATTCAATTGGCGTTTTTTTGCAATCTGCCAATGGTCTACAGGCTGAAAATCCCTGCGGTTGTTACAACTGTAACCTACACCCCATCTAAGCCTTTGGTCTTTCACATCCGCAAGAGTTACGATCTCTAAAATCGCAAATCACTATTCAATTGCTACATTTCCCCAAGCCTGCAAATGTTTTGGGGAAAGTGATTAAAGACATTAGAACTAATTGCACAACAGTCTCAAGCTCGCAAATCTGCAATCAAAAATCATTTATTTTTATGTTTCATTTCTGGGTTATATTGATCTCGGGAATAATACACATCAGGCCACCCACATGGACTAGAACAGTATTGGCATTCATTTTTATTTTTTTGTACTTTGATCGCATATCGGACCCCCAAACGCTAATTGGATGACATGTAACCTGCATCTTATACTGCAGTAATGATGACGGTCTCATTTTCTATTGGCTGTTTCTAAATGGGTAGTTACAGCCTTGTTTAATTGATCATGTTCACGCTCTGATATGCTACGTGCGATTCCATGGTTTACGGTTTTGGCTTTCGGCCAGTAACTTGCGGGCTTGTTCAATTCAATAGCACCGTAATTTTACCAGAGTTTAGGCCCACAGACATACAAACCCATATACCGCAAGATACGGGCTTCAAATTGAAAAAAGGCTCAAAGTAATCTCCTAAAAATACAATTCAATATAGTCATAAGTATACTTATGTATAACTACTCAAATTTGTACATTTTTTACCTCAGTGCACTACACTCAATGTATCCAACAAGAGAAAATAATAAAATGGGAATTCTTTTTATATAGATCTTTTTTTGAATGATACATTTAAAAAAGAAATACATTGCAATAAAATATGGAAAAATAAAGAGACTGAGATGATTTGCTAACTTTGGGCCTCATTCAATTGCAATTTAGCCAATTGAATAGGGCTCTATATAAGCACAGAGCATATTTTATTTACCAAAGTTTTTAGTTAGTGAATTTCTATCCAAAAGCAAGGTCTTCACTAACGAAACTTCTGTAAATAAAATATGCTCTGTGCTTATATAGTGCCCTATTAAATTGGCCAAATCGCAATTGAATAAGGCCCTTTGAACATATACAGCCTTATTAAATTGCGATTTGGCCAATGGAATATGGCAGTATTTAAGCACACAGCATATTTTTTTTACAGAAGTTTTTAGTTAGTGAACTTCTATCCAAAAGCAAGGTCTTCATTAACTAAAAAATTCTGTAAAAAAAAGTATGCAGAGTGCTTAAATAGAGCCCTTTTAAATTTACCGAATCGCTATTTAATAAGGCAATTTAATAAGGCAATTTAATAAGGCAATTCTAAGTATCAAGCCTTTTTCTTGAGTATATATATACTATTTTATTTAAAACAGGAACTTTTATCATATTTCCCTTTTTTTATTTTAATGAAAGAGTCATAATTTGACTAAGCAAATATTTAGCAGCAAATTATACAGCTAGTATAAGGGAATAATCCCATACACTTCTCCATAAAGAGTTGTCTACACTTATGACCTCTATTATGCAACTAACATGAACATATCTTTCTTTTAGCAGTTTATACAACACTTATTCTGTGCATAGGTCGTTTTATATATTCAAATCTTTGAATGTTGGATCAAGGTAATGCCTTAGCAGGAAAAATGCCGCTCATTAACAAAAAGCTGCTGTATGAATTTTAACACTCTACTCAGTTTTATAATATGTTTGCAGGAATAATACAATCTGTATAATCACACTCAAACTTTTTGTTAGTGAGCAGCATTTTTTCTGCTAAGGCATTACCTTGATCCAACATTCAAAAATTTGAATATAGAAATGACCTATGCATAGAATAAGTGTTGTATAAACTGCTAACAGAATGATATTGCCTCAAAAAATAACTAAAATAATAAAAAGGGAAATATAACAAAAGTTCCTGTTTAAAATAAAATAGTATATATATAGTCAAGAAAAAGGCTTGATACTTAGAATTGCCACAACAGCACGTTCTATTTAACCATCCCATATTATTATATGTTCAAAGTTAGCAAATCATCTC
Source organism: Discoglossus pictus (assembly GCA_027410445.1). Classification (NCBI taxonomy): domain Eukaryota; kingdom Metazoa; phylum Chordata; class Amphibia; order Anura; family Alytidae; genus Discoglossus; species Discoglossus pictus. Next base: position 21,711,537 of record CM050166.1, on the reverse strand, counting down.
AGTCTCTTTGTTTTGTTTTTATTTTATTTTATTTATTTCTTTTGCAACGTATTTCTTGTTTAAATTTAGCATTCAAATAAAGATCTATATAAAAAATGTCTCATTTCATTATTTTCTCTTATGTATAACTATGTCAAAATATAAGATGAAACTTTTTTATTTCTTGAATGTTCTTGAATGTTAATGTATATTATGGGAAAACACTAAATATGATAAAAAACAATACAGTGAGAATGACAGTACTAATTACTTTTTTCATTTAAGCATTTTCATTAAATTTTTCAAAATATAAATGGAAATTAATACAAAGAGCTATTTTACGAGGTGGTGTTAAAGATTTTGACGAGATACCTTACTGAGTAAATTGTTTAAAATTATTTCTATAGAAACAATTGTATAGTCGCTGTCTTATCTGGCAGTATTGGATTTAATATCATGCACGTAAAATTTACTGAAATTAATGTTCATCTATGCTTTAATATCTTAGTTTTCCTTTTTTATAATTAAATGTATTATTTCAGTGTATATTGATTGATGTTTATTATGTGAAATTTGATAAAGAAATAAATAAAAAAAGAATTAGAAAATGGCCAAAATTTAATTTTAGTATTTTTCTAAATATATCAATATTAATGTATTTTTTACTTAAGCAATGTTTTAACATATTGCTAATTACATTTTGAATCATTTTTGTCATTTATTATGCACTAATTGATAGCCCAAAGTCATTTAGGAACTTGAGATAATCCCGGGCTCTACAATAAAGTGAATTTATCAATTTTGCTAAAAGCACACAAGGAAAGTCACAAATATGATAAACCGTATATACTCGAGTATAAGACGACTTTTTCAGCACATTTTTTTATGCTGAAAAAGCCCCTTTCGGCTTATACTCGAGTAAAAAAAAAATCCCCCTCCTTCTTTCCCTTATTCTCCTCCTTCCCCTCCCTATTATCCTCCTCCTCCCCCTTATCATTCTCCTCCTCCCACCCTTATCATCCTCCCCCTCCTGATCATCATCCTCGTCCCCCTCCTTATCATCATCCTCCTACTTCTCCTCCCCCCCCACTTATCATCATCTTCTTTCCCTCAAAACCTCCTCTTTACTGCACCTTCTCCAATCCCTATCCCCCTCTCTCCTTGCTTGCTACTATGCTCCGATGAGCTGATGGTGATCCTGATGCCGCAGCACATCATCCGTACCGGCATATGCTAATGACGTGACATCCCACTACACTCCAGCATCTACCCCCACACAGCACCGAACCCCTCTCAGCACCAACCTCACATAGCACCAATCCCTATGTCCTCTGCTTCCCCTTCACAGAACCCATCTTCCCTGTACTTTGCTGTCACTTTGCAGCCCTTTTACCTTTTTCATTGATACACATTCCCAGCGTGCTGAACTGCATCTCCTGGAGCTTCAGTAGAAATGCTCTATTTAAACAGTCAAGGACCAATTCCTGGCCGGGAAAGTGGGTGCGGCAAATGAGGCCCATGCAGGGGCAAGGGAAGGCAGTGGAAAGTTGGGCTAAGGTGCTGGGCAGGGAGACCCCCACACTACAGAATTAAATGCAATAAAATTAGAATTACACAGCACTGAGCCAACCAGTGGAGGGGTGTTTGGTACAATATTTGTACCACTCTAATGTCCTAACCCCCTGTGGATCACTACAATGTCGTGGTGAAAGGGCTTGTGTAATTCAATGAAGCTGTGAGCTATACCACGTAGTATCACCCAAGATGGGCAGGTCATTGCAGAGAGGTCAGACAAAATGCGTTCCACTGGAGAAGGAACTGGCCACTCACTCCAGTACCTTTGCCAAGAAAACCATATGGATTAGCACAACCCGAGACATAATGATAGATGTACTGGGTTGCTGTGGTCTGTGGTCACATATAGTCAGACACAACTGAAGGACTACCATGAGCTAGCTGTTTCTATTAGTTACTGGCCATTAATACAATTCATATTCAATAATTTAAAACATAAATTGTGATCTTAAACTTGTTTTTAGGCTCAACTGCTGCTGGCATTCACCCCCCATAAGGTCCATGGGAAGAGGCAGCTGCAAAACAAATGTTTATGTAATAAAAAAAGGTAATACAACATTTCAAATCATTAGTCCTACAGATAAAACAGTAGTGCTATACAAAATATACTGAATGATATATAATTATATGCTTTTAATATAACAATACCAGCGAGATATTACTTGGAAACCACAAAACAATTTTGTTACTGCTGAGGTTTTAGTGAACTGCATGTAAAGATAATGAAAACATGAAGGAGAACGGGGAAAAGCAACATCCCCAGACGGTGTTTGCACGATGGAGATATTTAGCTTTACTTTAGCTGTGTCCATTTACACTTCAGCGTCTGCCACATTTTACCACTTGTTTTACTCAATGTAAAAATAGATTTAAAGTACAAAAAAAATAAAACTTGAGACTCTGTAAAACAAGATTTTGCTCAAATACAGGAAAATATGTGAATTTAGGATTTTATCAAGTGAGGTTGGATTGTTACAGTATTTACAATATATTATTTTGAATGTTTTGTTGTGGTTAATATTATTAGTATTAATAAAAAATACTATAATAATAATAGCAATAATAATAATAGTAATAATAATACAACTTATAAACTACCATATATGCTATATAAAACTGTATGTGTCATACAACAGAATGACAAGATATATTCAAGATGTAAAGGAGAAGAGTAATCAGTAAAACAGATAAACTAAACTTCGTCCTTGATCTTGATGTTACTGGATTAAGTAAAACACTGCTTACCCTCTTTTAATATAAGTCCATGGAGATAAATATCTTTTGAGATACACTGGTGAAAATGGTAAATGAGCTTTAGCACAATTATATGTTGGTGGAGGTTCCCTGGTGGTCCCGTGGTTAGTATTCAGTGCTTTAACAGCTGTGACCTGGGTTCCAGTCAGGGAACTAAGAGGTCACACCACTGTGTAGCCGAGCAGAGTTGGACCTGGTCAGTACTTGGATGGGAGACCACCTAGGATAACCAGGAGATGTATGCGGTGGCCCACTGGAGAATCAACTGGCAACCCACTCCAGTATGTCTACCATGAAAACCAAATGGTTCAGCATGACCATGGACATAAAGATGTCTTAGTGTGTTACAGTCCATCAGGTCATAGGGAGTCAGAAACGACTGAATGACGCAAACAATATGGTGAAAATGGCTGTGTATCATGGCAAGGACTGAACCAGCAGTTGACATTTGTAGGAGTGAGGCCTATTGGTTTATTTGAAAAAGTGGGACTAGAGAATACTCATGGTGCATCTGACAGAGTAAGGTAGAGAATGTCAAAGGGTATGAGGGGCACAAGAGAAGACAAGAGCAGGAGGAGATAATTATATAGGAAAGTAGCAGGTCCAGAAGAGAGTGGTTTGGGTATACTCGTAAATGAGAGTAGAAATCAGGCTTGCAGAGGTATTGAGAGCTTTATACACTGAGGGTCAAGACTAAATTTGATTGGATAATAAAATGTCAAACAAATGAAGACACTGATGGAGAGGGATAGTGGAGAAAGAGTGGTGAGTAAGGTCTGAGACAGTGCCATCATGATGGACGTGAGTCACACTTAAAGAAAAACTGAAAATGTGCAGGTGTTCTGCTATTTCTATCAAAAATTTTAAAGGCATATAGAAGTTTCATGGATTATGAGTGCATCTGACAGAGGAGAGTCAGTAGTGTATGAAATACTTTTAATTTAGTTCTTTCGTCATAACTTAGCCCCTCATTCCCCTTATTAGTTTTGTTGCCCTTCTCTGTACTTTTTCCAGCTCTAAAATGCCCTTTTTAAGAAGTGGTGCCGAAAATGTCCTCCATATTCCAAATGAGGGCGTACTAGGGATTTGTATAGTGGTAGAATAATTTTTGCTTCCCTTGCTTATATACCCTTCTTAATACATGCTAATATTTTACTTGCTTTTGGAGATGCTGCTTGATTTGTTCTATTAAGATTATAAATTGCATGGCTTTTTTTCCTTCCTAAATGCATAACTTTACATTTATTTGTATTAAATCTCATCTGCCATTTAGTTGCCCATTTCTCTAATTTAAGTAAATTAATTGGGAGGAAAAGTACATCATTATATGATTTAATTACCTTGCACAACTTAGTGTCATCAGCAAAAATGGAGACAATACTGTCCAGTCCTACTTCTAAGTCATTAATAAATAAGTTAAATAGGAGAGATTCTGAACACTGAACCCTGAGGAACCCCACTTTCCACATTATACCAATGTGAGTATGTTCCATTTGTAACAATCCTTTGCTACCTGTCCTTTCGCTATAAGCATATATTTACTGCAAATCTTTAGTTTGTACAATAGTCTTCCATGTGGCACTGTATCAAAAGCCTTATCAAAATCTAAAAAGACTACATTCACTGTTATTGTTATTGTATTTGTACAAAATTATTATTATCCTTATTTGCCAGCATATTCTGTGCCTACATACAGGAGATTGTGGCCTCCAAGCGGCTTATGAGCCTTGACCTATGATTCCTTGCAATTAGCTCAATCACAGCTTAATTCCTTGAAAGCGTTTGATCTTGCGCGGCTGCAAGAGTTGCAGCCGCAAGAAAACCCAATTCACTATTCAAATACTACTATCACCATACCGTCAAGCCCGTAAATCGATAAAAATCAAGCCACAGCTTACTTACACCAAAGAGGTCCCGCAATGCTCTTACTTACAAAACGTAGCACTAATTAAGTAAATAAAACAGTCATCCTGTACTTTTATTAGAAGTGAAAGTAATATTAGGTCTTAGAATTAATAGCACAACATTCCCCTAATCTCAAATCGGCAAATACTTTTTTTTTATTTCATGTTAAATTTTCGTCATAAAGTCCGACGGGCTTCAACCTCCCGTAGGACTTTTGAATCCAACCTCCGGGTTTGGAGGTTGAAGCCCGTCCGACTTCATGACGGAAATTTAACATGAAATAAAGTAGTTATTTATGCCGATTCGTGAGTTTGAGAATGTTAAGCTATTAATTCTAAGACCTAACATCACTTTCTCTTCTAATAATAGTACAGGATGGCTTTTTTATTTGCTAAATCAGTCCTACGTTTTGAAAGAATGACCTCCAAGCCTGCAATTCGTTTTTCGCGTCCGCAAGCCAGTAATTAATGGTTCAAGCCCGCAAACTCGGAGCACTGTAAATGCAAATATAAATTCAAGACAGCACTGTACAGCACTGTAAATGATGGGGAACACAATGGGTGACATGAGGATTAAAGGGACAACATTCTCAAGCTGGCACATCGCCACAGTACAATACTTGATTTCACTTTTAATTTCCGACGAAAGTCCGACGACATTGATTGACCTCCAAGCCCGTAACTCGTTATTCAAGGCCGTCGGACTTTGGATGGAAATTAAACGTTAAATCAAGTATTGTATTGTAGCGATGTGCCAGCTTGAGAATGTTGTGCCTTTAATCCTCATGTCACCCATTGAGTACCCCATCACTTACAGTGATTTATAGTGTTGTCTTGAATTTATATTTGCATTTACATTTCAACAATGCTTGCAGGCTTGAAACACGAGTTACGGTCTTACGCGATCCTGTTCATGCACGCAAATGCTTATGCCATAAAGAGGACCTCCTTGCGGCACCACCCAATTGAATAGCAGCGTAGACGTAGCGTTACACAGGGCCGTAACCCGGTTGCAAGAATCGCAGACTTGCGGCCGTTTTACGGCCCCGATTAGAATGAGGCCCTAGGAGAGGTAGAAACCTGGGCAATAATAACTGACTAGGAATAGATAAGGGATGAAAGGAGTGAAACTTGAGTGTAATAGAGGATGGCAAAGAAAAAATATAATTAAAAAACACTACAATTACAATTAGACAAATGATAGAATTGGAGAACATTACAAAATAAAAAATAAAAAAAATCCAAATTTTTATTAAACTTTGTAACGTGTGCAACTTACGAAATGACGAAATGCACTTTTAGATGTTTATATGAGTAAAAAAAAATGAATAAATAATCTCCATTTCTCAGCTTTACAAGGTTGAAGGAAGCATTGCGCATCACTGCAGGACAGCTCTCCAAAGAGAGGTCAATATAAAGAATCTGAAATGATGGACTAAGCTTAATGCTCAAAATCCATTCTATTAAGTACAAATCTGGCAACTAAAAGAATATTTGAACGATGCTTTCCCTGGTTTATGAAATTAAAGTCAAATCACTTGACTGCTTGTTGTGGCAGGTGCTCTAGTCTTTAAATATAGGTCAGTGTTTTAACAGAACATGTGTATTTAAGTTTCCCAGCATGCTAAAAGCTTTTTTTAAGCTCATCACACTGCTGTTAAAATAACAATGTCCACCAGGCATGCTATGTGATTATATTTTTATTTCTCTGCTTGCTATAAAATCTACTTATATTTTCAAAGGTTATAGATTTTAAAGAAGCAGTGTCTCTTAATACTACCCTAGGCTGTGCTGTATTTGAGAGTAAAAAGAAAACTGCTCATATCACATGCTGTTACATCCTACTAAAATATAATCAGATTTCACAATCTTTTTACAAGAAATTCAGTGAATTGTTTTAAAAATGTAGCAATTTATAATACAGGATAGAAAAAAATATATATATGAACATATGTATTCAATAATCTCGTCCATATATAGATGGGTTAAAGCTTACTTTACATGCTTTCTGTTGTTTTTTGCTGTTACGGAACCCCTTTTCCAGTTCCTGGATCTTAGCCCATTAAAGGACAGACGGCTTGGCTCCAGCCACTCCATTGTATTGTAATCTGCTTTATCCCATTTTTTTGCCAGATAAGCTAAGTACAACTCTGATGTTCTAGACAGCCAGAGATAACATGTGTGTATTGGGAGTTGGCCAATTATTCACAGGATGCCAGACTATTAGACCCCATGTGGAGTCAATCTCTTGTGTTTGTGTGCCACTCCCCGTTTTATACACCCATCTGTATCTAACTGCTATAAATATTGCTGATTTTTCAAAAATAAAAAGATTGACTGCTGAGACATATAGCAATCGTATATTCCCTTTTATTTGCTCCTGGTGGCTGCGATACTGATCTTATCTCCACCCTGCAAGTAACTTCTCCTGGTCACTACCACAGGAAGGTTACTGAGACTCCTAGAAGTGCTGATTCCTGATGGAGATACTCTGACTTATACAGAAGCCAGCTATCAGGGTGCTGGTGCCAAGATTCCCAAGAATCCAATGGTCCTTGTGGGTAGTTAACCTGTAGTATATATAGCAGGTGGCTCTGGGCAGCAATAGCCCCTACCCCCCAATGGTCACAGCTTAATAGTGATATATCAATAAGATTGCCAGCTGCATTGATGTAAATAGAAAAATATTTAATTAATCAGTAAGATACTGCAGAATAGTAGGATTTTAATTATCTATACATAATATAATAAAGGATCATAGGAAAAACAGTTGTTGCATTTAAAAGAAGGAATTTGTTGTTCTCACAGAGTTTCCTCTTTTGTTAAATGAAGGCCTTGGAGCAGAGCAAACAAATAAAAATGTTTAACTGATCTGGGGACTTCCCCCTGTCAGCCTTTGAGCATACTTGTCTGCCAATGAGACTACAGTATGCTCTGTTCATTTCCTGTAACTTTCAAGTAAACTTAAACTGGTTTTAATATTTTTCAAACAAAAAAAAAACTTGTGCAATGTTTAAAAAACGTTCTTTTAAATGCATGAAAAAATGTGTTCCATGCTAATCAAATGTATATGGAAGGTTTCAAATAGTCCCTGTATAGGTGTATACAGGGTAGCCTAGGATTCCTTTAAACCAGAGAACCCCACTAAACAAAGTGGTGCTAGGGGAATTCCTTGGATTCTCCTTAAACACACAGTTTCCATGTTTACCCACATAGCCCATCAAGACTCTGGGAGACCCACTAGGCTTGCTTAGTTCCATTATGCTGCCCACCATTAACCACATGGGAGTCTCTGTGGATCATCATGGAGAAAATAATGCTAGCCATTTCTGAGCCCTCATGGCAACTAAATCGAACCTCAACAACATGGGGGTTCATGTTGACCCCCATTGCATATTAAAGTATGACCATGGGGTTCCTCGTGGACCACCATGGTATTAAAATGTAACCTCTATACCATAGAAGTCCATAAGGACCTCTGTGGTATCACTATAATTAACCGTTATACCATGGGGTCCATAATGACCCCATAGAATCACTATAAATAACCCCTAGGGGCACCACATATTTTTAGCAGGATACTTTGGGTTTGCCGGGGGCCTAATGCTGATCCAAAGTAAGATCAGTACAGTAATAGTACAGATAGTCATGTAAATTAGCAATACTGGGAAATAAAAATGACTTCCATATATAGAATAAAAATTAAGCAATCAGGAAAGACAGTATGTAACACTAGAGTGGTCATACACCCTACTACCAATCTTTTTCCTAAAAGTGTGGGAAGAAAGTGAGGACCGGTGGTTTGCCCTTTTTTTTTTTTAAATCTAGGAGTGCATTCCACTCGGAAGTTCCATAGGCTGGGGCGGGTCCTCTTACCGACCCAGGTTAATTTTACACCTGCAGCTCCTCCGCTTATGTTTGGGAGATGTGTACAACTGAAATTGCTGAAGATCGGAAAAAGTGCTCTTTTGATAAATTGTCACATGTCCTCTGGTCTCGCACCATCTCATGGTCATGTTTAAAAAAAAATGTAGCTACAATAAATAAATAAATACAGTAGTAACAGATGATTTGTGCTGAAACAGGAGGTGGGAGAGGCCCATGCTGACATTTAAAAAGACAGGTTAAAAAAAAAAACACTATTAAAAAAAAATAGATATATATTATATTGAGGGAAAGGGTAAAATAATGTTTTTATTAATGAAGCGGTGCATATTTTGGATGGGCAGTTGCACATTTGCCCTAATGCACCAGCCACACCTGGTTATTAAACAGTTACATCCCCTCTTGCAGACTTATCATGCACAATGAACTGCATAAGCATGTTGAGCAGCATATAAGGTTAATAAGGCAGCACAAAAAATATTGAATATCTAAATATTGATTAACCAACAAGACAAACAGCTAGTTCAATATACAGACAATTTCTAATGCTCTTTATGAAGAAACTACCTTGTTGTTGTACAATTCATATATTTTAAATATGGCACTTATAATTCATTTAAGCCATAAATGTTTCATTGTACAAAAGGTCTATATGTATATGTTTGTGGTATGAGAATTGATACGGTTTATCTCTCACGTTTAGGACCCTGATATAATGTGTAATTGCTGTTTGTCCTTGCTATCAACATTTATTTCATTCTCCAGTGTATTATTTGACATTGAATTATGCTGTGAATGAATCTAATTTAACTTTCTGCCATTTTAGGTTTCTCTGGGATTTTATTAAAGACACTTTTTGTTTTGTGGATGTTCATTACAATGACACTCACCAACACATTATGTGACTGGCCAAGGTTTATTGCCCAACTATATTATAGTGATTTGCTGTTTCTGCAGAAATAAAATGTTAAAAGGACGATTCCGATCTTCAAAAGTTGAATTTGGAGACTTCAGAGCAAAAGTATGTATAAGTTTTTTTTCAGATTGCAGGCATTGCTTATCAGCCTCTGTTGTAAGTTGTTTGATTGGGATGCTTTTGTTTAGCCAGAATCAATAAGTTACAATTTGTTGTAGGATATTCTATGTGTTTTCACTATTTAGTGAATACAGTATATTGTATCATAATTATATATATAAATACAGTGAATATTAGTTTGCCTTGTTGAAGGGGGAAGAAAAATATATTTGTTACAGTTAATTTGTTTTATTACTTATTCGTCTTGTGCTATAACAAAAAAAAATATTGTTATCTGTATGAGACTGGCAGATGCTCCTATTTTTAACTTTGCTGATTCAATAATAGGTTAGTGATGATACCCTACAGAGTATGTACACAAATGATCTGACTTTTTGCTGCTGTTATCTTGTCTTTGATATACTGTGACATGTTCTGTTTAGCAGCCTGTATTATATTAAAGGGCCATTGAATGCATTTTTGTTACATCATAAAAAGGCCAATTGATACTGTTAAACAGTGTGCTTATTGAAAATGGAGCTCCTGGAGCAGAATGAACTGTTTTGATTGGATAACTGTTTTTGGGAGATTGCTCTATCAGCCAACATGCAGCAGTATAGCTGTAAGAGTCTTAAGTGTCTGCCAATGAGGCCTTTTGAGATCATGCGCACTTTCTGCTCACACAGATGTTTCCTGTGATATTTCCTTTTAGTTTCCAACAAGTTTAAACATGATTTACTAAATCATTTTTACAAGAAAAAACTTTTATAATGTTTAAAGCATGTTTTTTTTAAATGTACGATAGTAAAAAATGCATTTCATGTCCCGTTAACTTAAATTTCCTTGCTACTCTCTGAATATAATTCATGTATTGTTACAATAAACTTCTTGTACCAGTTACTGGCTAGGATACATACTTCTGGCTGTATTTCTGTGTCCATTTGTAATTATAGTTATTTTCAGGACTGTTTTATAATTTCTGGTTCTTGTGCAGAGAGCTCTTATTACTCCAACTAGACATAATGGTTAAGGTTCCAGTGGTGTATTCCACTCAGTGCATAAGTATCATGATGGTATATAAGTGGTCAAGTGGTTAGGATTCGGTGCTTTCACTGCTGCAATCTGGGTTCGAAATAAGAGGTCACACCACCCTGAAGCCAAGCAGGATTTGACCTGGTACTTGGATGGTAGACCACATAAGAATACCAGGAGCTGTATGCTGTGGCTCACTGGAGAAGGAACTGGCAATCCACTCCAGTATCTCTGCAATGAATACCAAGCAGATCAGCTTGATGTGTTGTGGCTCATGAGGTCACGGAGAGTTGGACTGAGAAATACAAACTCAAATATTATTAAAATTAAGTCTATCATTTCAGTCCTAATATGTCAAAAGTTGGTGTTGCTTCATGGGAAAGCCAACAAATACACAGTTCCCAACCTTCAACCAGATGCAAGTTTCTGTTCAACAAACTCCAGTATCACTATAGTCACAGCTCTAGCACCATCTATGTTCTCCAGATTGCCAGGATCCACAACACCAATATTGGTTCCAATGGTGCCACCAACATTTCCCAAAGTACATAGAGCCACCACAAGTTCAACTTCCCTTACAGTCATCCCAGTCATGGGTGCAAGCTCCACCAACTCATCCTTCTCCAGCAGTGGCTACTACAGAGTTAGGTTACGATCTGCAACAGTGTCCAAGTACATTGACCATCAATCTCTTTTAATAAGACAAATCTAAACGTCCCTTCTTCTACACTATAAATTTAGTGCTTCCCATGGAGAGCCTCTCAGTAGGTTTAAAATACTTTAAAATACACTTTGCATACATTGCACAGACTATTATTTTAGTTACAAATAATAAATGAATATCTCACCATGTTCCTCTTGAAAAGATTTACAAGCACAATGAATTACCTTTAATTAGATAAAAGATCAGATTTTTTAGAAATTCTGTAACACTTTACTGGTCTACAAAGAGTTAATGTTGTAGTTTATAAAAAGTGAGCACGGAAACCACACACCTAATATGACACAATCAATGCATATTAAAGGCCACAAGTGCAATCAATGCAGCCCTGGAGTAAATATCATTTTTTTTCACTGTGGATATGAAAAGGGTTGATGAGCTTTACAAAGATATATGATGAAGTGGATAATATTAAACAAGGAAGAAAAACAAAGCTCATAACATAAGACAATATTAAGACTTGTCACAATCAAAATGAACTACAGCTTACATTAAGATAATTGTATATCCATTGAATGAAATTTCTTGCAAATGTATACAGTTATATACAGAATCCATCAATATTATACATAAGAAGAACCATATATATAATGTACCCAGATGCTATTTCTATTTTCATCTAGTTATGTCCATCTTAATATTATTACATATTAGTTTACATATTTATATAAAGAAAAAAAGTGTATAGGTGTTTATGTATTGTGATCGTTTGCTCCTCGGAAGTGATGACAAGCAAGTGGAGTGTGAGTTCTTGTCAGAAGTGAAGGAGTTAACACTTCTGAAGAACTCCTAATTGGAGCAACTCCCCTTTAAAAGACTGGAAAGCAGACATGGAAAGGTGGAGGAGGGGCTGACTAGGCCCTAGGCAGCTGTGCTGCTGAGAGGAACAAGCACAGAGGGGAAGGTGATCTGGTGTGGAAATTCAGTGAAGAGTGTGAACTACCCTGTAAAGGATTGCCTAAGTGACTGTTACTGGGAGAACGGGGACTACAGCAAGTCGTGTGAGCTGGAAGATTGACTTCAGACTCAGGAGGTGAAGTCACAAGGAAGCCACGTAAGTGAAGGGGATTAGTGAGGAATCCCAGGCAGAGTTTGCCTTAAAGGCCTAGGCACGGTTGTTGCTGAAGTATTATGCCCCAGGGAAGAAGTGAAGATAAAGAGAAGTAATACAAGTGAGTTTGTGTATGCAAGGGTCCCTGGGGTGAAGCATACGGGAGAGACGGGCGGGCCCTATGCTTCACCCGCAACCGTGTCCCAGAGAGGAGCGCTGTGCCCCAGAGAGGAGCGCTGTGTCCCAGAGAGGAGCGCTGTGTCCGAGAGAGGAGCGCTGTGTCCGAGAGAGGAGCGCTGTGTCCGAGAGAGGAGCGCTGTGTCCGAGAGAAGAGCGCTGTGTCCCCGAGAGGAGAGCTGTGTCCCACAGAGCGAGGAGCTAGAGAGGGGCTGTGTCCCAGAGAGCGGAGCTGTGACCCAGAGTGGAGCGGTGTCCCAGAGGTTGCTGAAGAGGGCGACCTAATCTCGCTGGGACCCTCACCTGTAAAGAGACTGTTTATTTCCTGGCCACAAGGTGGCACTACCCCAGTTAAAGGACTTTTTTCAAGCTGACCACCAGGTGGCAGACTACCCAAGTTAAAGGACTGTCTACAACCTGGCCACAAGGTGGCATTCTCCCACCTCACGGAGAAGTAATTGTTTTTTTATAAGCCGAGCTACGGCTACCGCTGTTTTTCTTTCTTCAAAATAAACCTATTTGCTGCACTTTCATGCTGGTATCAGCTCTTCATTCAAGAAACCACCGCTATATGCGGCCATCCTGATCACACTGGTGTCATTTGTGGGATTGAAAAATGTCTGTGTTGAAGAAGACAGCCCACCGTACAGCATAAATATGGAAGAGGCCTTTAAAGCTTTTATAGAAGCCCAGCGGGGATTGAACAAACAGCAAGCCGAGTTGAACAGAGTGCTGGCTGCTAAGCTTGGTCAGAGCCAGTCAGAAAAGAGAGAAATGATTGCAGAGCATAGCATCCAAGCCGCAAAAGAGGAAGATAAAGGTTTTGGAGAGGTTACTGCAAGATTTAGAGAGGCCACAGAGAAATGGCAGAGACAAATGGAAGTCGACAGGGTCCAAATGAGAGAGTCTTTAGAAGCACAGAAAGTGCAGCTGCAGCGATTGAGTTCTACAGAGAACATTGTGGGTTCAAAATCAAGCAGGGTTATGAACCCTAATTGCTTTCTAAAGAAAATGACAGCTCAAGATGATGTAGAAACCTACCTCCTGAATTTTGAGAAGATTGCTACCAGGGAAGGTTGGCCTAAACAGCATTGGGCCACAGTCCTGGGTCCCTATCTGTGTGGAGAAGCACAGGAAGCGTATGGGTTTTTGCCTGAAGAAATGGCAACCAATTATTGCACCCCGAAAGATGAGATCCTTGATCGTATAGGAGTAAAGAAAGTACAGAGAGCGCACCCCTGGAATTTTTTTGCCAGACAAGCGTATCGCTACCCAAGAGACATACTTGTCGGGCCAAGTATAAGATACAGTTTCCCTGTTAAGGGAAGGCCAACCAAACCTCACCTAGTAGTAAACAAGGAGAAACAGACAGTGGAAAAAGCCACCAGTTGCAGTGCCATGAGTGAGACGGCTGGAGCCGCGTGTGAGGCCGCAGAAGGCTCCCCAGAGTCCGCAGAAGGTGCCGCAGAAGGCTCCCCAGAGCCCGCAGAGTCGGAGAGAGTGCCCGCAGAGTCGGAGAGAGTGCCCGCAGAGTCGGAGAGAGTGCCCGCAGAGTCGGAGAGAGTGCCCGCAGAGTCGGAGAGAGAGCCCGCAGAGTCGGAGAGAGAGCCCGCAGAGTCGGCCGATCCAGCCAAAGAGATTGCTGAGAGCCCCAAAGAGGTCGCTGAGAGCCCCAAAGAGGTCGCTGAGAGCCCCAAAGAGGTCACTGAGAGCCCCAAAGAGGTCGCTGAGAGCCCCAAAGAGGTCGCTGAGAGCCCCAAAAAGCCTGCTGGTGCAGATAGAATGGCCTTAGAGGAGGAGAAACAGCGTTTTGTAAGGCTCCAAAGACAAGCCCACGGTAAAAGGAGGCCCGAGTATATCCCTGAATGGCGGAGGAAGCCGACATTCGAGGACTACCCAGTGTCCTACAGGAATGAGAAATTGATGCCTATTTGGGAGCAGAGGATATGTCCCCCAAAGCCTAAGCTGAACGAATCAGTGGTGTGGGAGCGGCCACACAGTGATAAAGAGGAGAACATCTCTCAATTTCGACAGAAGCCCCGGCAAATACCACTGTTGACCTTAGACAGTGGGGAAAGTAACAAAGAGGCGTCTAATGGAGACCAGCTAGAAAGTGTTGCTAGGCCAGTGTCCGATGTGAACACCTTAGAAAAGACTGTTCCTGTATCAAAACTGGAGCACACGCCACTTAAGGAAGCTGGACAAGCTGCACAGGCAGAAGGATTTTATGACGACTCTGATGAACCAACCGTAGTTCCGCTGGTTGAGTTTGTTGCGGCTAAGCAAGCAAAGGAACTTCAGTTGTCTACAAACAAAAATAAACTTGAAACTGAGAATGTTCTAACCCATGAGGTAGAGTTAACTTCAGGAGCATTACCAGCTCTGGAGGAGGCAATCGAAATCTTGTGTGCTGAAGAGACCACTGAAATGTTGTCGGCAGTTCCCCAATTAGAAGAGTCACCTGCAACAACAGATGAAGCTACACCTGTGCCAGAGGAAAGCGACAAGGCAAAGAGGGTGGAAGAACAACAGAAGCCTGTTGATCACATCCTTCAAGCAGTGGCAGAAAGTACAAAGCTGTCTGTAGAAGCAGAAACTGTACATCATGTAGTAGACATTATGGAAACGAATACTGTGGGCTTTGAAATTATTGGCACAATTGAAAATGTGCCACCACTTGACGAAAAACTCCCTGAAATCATTCCTGCTGATGGTAAAGAAGAAGAATTTACATATCTGATGGAGGAGGCAGCAAAGGAACTGCCTGCAGAAAGCATTCATGCTTTCTTCAAGCATCGGCCAAGGCCACCTTGCGAAGGGTATGACTTGCCGCTTATTAAATCAACAAAGTATCAGCCATGCAGTTTGGAACGCAAGTTGGTCATGAGTGAGAAAAAAGTAGTCAAAACAAGAGACTCTGCTCCAGCAGAAAAATCTAAAGGGAATGCAAATAATTCCACCCAAGCATCACAGGCTTGTACGGGCGAGGTATTAGAAGGAACTAAAGTTGGAGGAAGTGAGCCTGCCAAGAGTTCTGATGAGCCACCCAGGGCTTGGCCCACAGTGGATTCGGTGGACCAGGTGGATAAGCCAGAGTCCATTCCGAGGCCTGTAAGTGAAGATGTAGATCCTACTTGTGAAATCCAGCAGGAAATCCCTGTGCCCCTACTGGATTCTCAGACTGTTGAGGAGACCTCTAAATATCCGGTACCAAAACAACATAAAGCAAAGCTTTCCAAGCTGGAAAAGCCCTGTTGGTGCCCCGATGATGGCTCATTTGTTAAGTTGGATGAACATAAGCAACATAAAGAACTAGAAGTTTGGAAAGAGCGTTTTCTGAAGCACTCCCTGCATAAAGCCAAGCCTGTGTTTGAGAGGAAAGTTAACCTAAATATCGTCCGCAAAGGGACAACGGCAGATGGAAATAGGAGCTAAAGGCAGATGTGGTATCTGTCATTGTGTCTGCTGAAACAACTGATGAGATAATTCAGAGAAAGCCAGTTGAAAAGCTCCCAATTCTTAAAGCAAAGCTGCAGGAAGCAATGAAACGGCATCATACTGAAGAGCGGCAGAAGCGCCAGGCTTTGTTTAAGTTGGACAAGGAAGGTGGCCGTGAAGTTGAGGATGACGAGGGAAACATTGAGACTGTAGTAGATCTCCTTGGAGTTGAAGTTAATGAAGAGATTGGAAATGAGTACGGGCTCGAAGAGAGTGCAACGGATATTGTTATATCTGTACCCAGACATGTGACTACAGAGTCCATCGCAAGGCTGTTCGAGGACAGCGCTACAAAGTTGAGAGATTCACTCCTTCCTGATAAAGGCAACACACATGAAGGAGGCCAACAGACCAGTAAGGAAATGAGAAGATGGATTTACAGGCGGCCACGATCGCAGCCTGATACCTCAATGCGGACGGCACAGAACGAGGAGTTCTTGAGTGGTGAGCGACCCTACCGGATGTCCGGCCTCTCGGCATGTCACCCAACACCATGTTGTTGAGCTGAGGGGGGGGGGGGGGTGTGATCGTTTGCTCCTCTTAAGTGATGACAAGCAAGTGGAGTGTGAGTTCTTGTCAGAAGTGAAGGAGTTAACACTTCTGAAGAACTCCTAATTGGAGCAACTCCCCTTTAAAAGACTGGAAAGCAGACATGGAAAGGTGGAGGAGGGGCTGACTAGGCCCTAGGCAGCTGTGCTGCTGAGAGGAACAAGCACAGAGGGGAAGGTGATCTGGTGTGGAAATACAGTGAAGTTGTGAACTAACCTGTAAAGGATTGCCTAAGTGACTGTTACTGGGAGAACGGGGACTACAGCAAGTCGTGTGAGCTGGAAGATTGACTTCAGACTCAGGAGGTGAAGTCACAAGGAAGCCACGTAAGTGAAGGGGATTAGTGAGGAATCCCAGGCAGAGTTTGCCTTAAAGGCCTAGGCACGGTTGTTGCTGAAGTATTATGCCCCAGGGAAGAAGTGAAGATAAAGAGAAGTAATACAAGTGAGTTTGTGTATGCAAAGGTCCCTGGGGTGAAGCATACGGGAGAGACGGGCGGGCCCTATGCTTCACCCGCATCCGTGTCCCAGAGAGGAGCGCTGTGTCCCAGAGAGGAGTGCTGTCTCCCAGAGAGGAGCGCTGTGTCCGAGAGAGGAGCGCTGTGTCCGAGAGCGGAGCGCTGTAACGGATCTACTGGCACCCCGACCGGGTACCTCCGTTGATGGATGCGTCCTAGCTTGCGTCGAGGCCTACAAGCACCGCACCGGACACCAAAACCACCACAGACTCCAAGGATAGTACATCAGGAACAAGCGTTCAGTAGTTACAGCTCAAGGGAGTATGCAGAAGCATAGCAATCCCCAGTATGATAGCGATCCCCTCAAATAACGAGACGAGGCTACGTTTTGAAGGATCAAGAGGAACTATTTTTTAATAACAGGGGATCTCCTTTTATGCAATGGTGCCCTCTGAAGGGCTACACCCACATAATTATCACAACAGCCAATTATCTACATGGTTCAACCCCCACGTCTCCTCCCCTCAGATAACAGGTAACACAATTAAAACAGACACAATTTTAACCACATTCTGGATGTACCCCAAATACAGGGGGTACACCTTTAAGTCCAGCACCGTTCAATATCTCTCACCCAGGGGAACAACATATACAAAAAATGGCATGAATCAGACCAGGGGTTCAAAAGTTAGTAAAAGTATGTTTTTACACATAACACACAGACATGTCACAAGCGCTGTGTCCGAGAGCGGAGCGCTGTGTCCGAGAGAGGAGCGCTGTGTCCAAGAGAGGAGCGCTGTGTCCGAGAGAGGAGCGCTGTGTCCGAGAGAGGAGCGCTGTGTCTGAGAGAGGAGCGCTGTGTCCCCGAGAGGAGAGCTGTGTCCCACAGAGCGAGGAGCTAGAGAGGGGCTGTGTCCCAGAGAGCGGAGCTGTGACCCAGAGTGGAGCGGTGTCCCAGAGGTTGCTGAAGAGGGCGACCTAATCTCGCTGGGACCCTCACCTGTAAAGAGACTGTTTATTTCCTGGCCACAAGGTGGCACTACCCCAGTTAAAGGACTGTTTTCAAGCTGACCACCAGGTGGCAGACTACCCAAGTTAAAGGACTGTCTACAACCTGGCCACAAGGTGGCATTCTCCCACTTCACGGAGAAGTAATTGTTTTTTTATAAGCCGAGCTACGGCTACCGCTGTTTTTCTTTCTTCAAAATAAACCTATTTGCTGCACTTTCATGCTGGTATCAGCCCTTCATTCAAGAAACCACCGCTATATGCGGCCATCCTTATCACAGTATATATATATGTATGTCACAAAGTGTCAGACACACATACAGACAAAAATGACACACACAAGGAGACACACACAATGTCTCTTAGAAAGAGAGAGAAACAGAGAGTGAAAGACAGACCCAGGCTGGAACAGAGGTTTTGTGGACTTCAGGGAATAAGGGCCAGTAACCGATTGGCCTGTGTGCTACAGTTAGGCTGAATGAAGCTGAATTTATTTGCTGTTTATTTTGTTTTGTATAGTGTGCCATTTTGCAACACTGACCTATGCTTTAGTAAAAGCCTTAAAACACATCTAAAGCCTCCTGGGTATATGAGAACGTGTTGAGGCAGCTACATTACTTGAGGGAGAAGGCCAATTTGCCACAATTAGTGATGTCCCGAACAGTTCGCCGGAGAACTATTAGCGGCGATATTCGCATGTTCGCGTTCGCAACGAACGGCGAACACATGCGCTTTTCTGTCCGCCCTCTATTCTTTATCATTGAGGAAACTTTGACCCTGCACCTTACAGTCAGCAGACACATTCCAGCCAATCAGCAGCATACACTCCCTTCCAGGGACTTCCATCTGAATGACAGCCTCCATTTTAGAATCATTCTGAAGCTACATTCGTTAAGAGAGGACATATATTCTAGCTGCTGCTGATTTAATAGCGAAATAGATAGCCAGGCTGTGTATTTAGCTTTCACTACACACCTGAAGAACTCATCTGATATCTGCTGCAAGGACAACAACCCAAAAAGCCCTTTTTAGGGCTAGAACATCATTTATTTTATTTTATTATTTTTTTCTGTGTAATCTAATTGCATATGCCTGCCTGCTAGCGTGTGTGTGAGGCCTATTGCATCTACTCTGCCAACTTTTGCCAGTGCACAGTGACACTTATATCTGGTGCAACCGTAGTGTACAGTGACATAAAACAACCCTTTTTTGACTGTAATTGATTGAATATCAGTTGCCTGCCTACAGGCGTGTGTGTGAGGCCTATTGCATCTACTCTGCCAACTTTTGCCAGTGCACAGTGACACTCATATCTGGTGCAACCGTAGTGTACAGTGACATAAAACAACCCTATTTTGACTGTAATCGATTGAATATGTTGCCTGCCTACAGGCGTGTGTGTGAGGCCTATTGCATCTACTCTGCCAACATTTGCCAGTGCACAGTGACACTCATATCTGGTGCAACCGTAGTGTACAGTGACATAAAACAACCCTTTTTTGACAGTAATCGATTGAATATCAGTTGCCTGCCTACAGGCGTGTGTGTGAGGCCTATTGCATCTACTCTGCCAACTTTTGCCAGTGCACAGTGACACTCATATCTGGTGCAACCTAGTGTACAGTGAAATAAAAGAACCCTTTTTTTTCTGTAATCGATTGAATATCAGTTGCCTGCCTACAGGCGTATTTGTGAGGCCTATTGCATCTACAGTACACACCGTATAATAACGCAGACAGAGGCAACGCAGAGAGAGGAGTCTGAAGAAGAGGAGTCAGAGGCGGAAGGTGGCTTTGAGGAGGTGGAAGACCAAACACAGCAGGCGTCCCAGGGGGCTTGTTGTCACCTTTAGGGGACCCTTGGTGGCTGGGTGGAGGAAGAGACCTTCAATGACATCAGTGAGGACAAGGAATGGGACATGGCTAGCTTGGTATCCAACCTTGTGCAAATGGGGAGTTTGCGGTTGTTCAAAGGGACTGTTTGCGGTTGTTTGCGGTGCATTAAACGGGGAGATTGGTCTGTTACTGTGAAGCGGGTGTAACCCTTACACTACCTGATCGATACAACATCATACCTGATGTTTTAAAGCATGTTATTCCAAACAATTTAGGAATGTTAGGTGAGTTATGCCCTTTATGGCTTAAAACCAGACTCTGCATCAACTAGAAGAAATGCGCAAAATATTTTAGGATCTACAACCTCAACTAACATAGGATTCAGAATTAAAATATGTATTTCCCAAACTTCCCATTCTTGCATTTATACAACCACCTAATCTCAGACAAATATGGGTGAATAGAACATTGGCCAATGATCAGCACAACAGAGAAAATTGCTCCAAACCTTGCAATACAAATCTCTGCTAATTATTTCAACACATCTGCAAAGAGGACACAGCCACACATAATAACAAGACCTATAACAGACTTTCCATCAAAAATCACAATGAAGATAGGAACAGTACCCCAGTTGGACATCACTTTTCACAAAATAACCACTCCATCCAAAACCTGAAAAACAAAATACACAGAGGTCATTTTAAAAACACACAAGAAAGAAAGACTTTTGAAATGAAAATGATAACACTCTTTAATACAAAAAATATGGGACTTAATGTAAATATGGAATTTTGTCGTATTATATAAACTTCTTTGAATTTGACATCACTGATATGTTTTTTTTTTGTTTCTGATTTCTTTCTGGTCTTTTCTTCTGTCACCTTACAGTTTTATGATACCTCTACCTCTTAAGATGTGCAAACATTTACGACCCTGTTTATTTACTCTGACCTATGCTTATGTAGACTTGTGCACAGCTGACTGAACAGAATTATTTTTTAAAAGCCTGTAATTTCTGTATTTCATACTTTGATTATTCAACTGGATTACTGGACACTCATGGCTACCTCACTCTTTATATATATATATATATATATATATATATATATATATATATATATATATATATATAAACAAATACATGTGTAGGCCCATCTGCAAGTCTTAAATTAACTTATTACCCGCTCAGGATTCCCAGAAATACAGTTGTTGTACTGCATTCTGAGCCACTGGGTGGGAACATGCAAATGAGCAGACAATGCATTCTTGCTCTTAAAAACAAAATGCTACTTTATACATAGCTCCTTCAAATGCATATGCCCTCTGTACTACAGCTTTAAAGCAAAGCAAAGGATTGGATTTTGCACAAATCATAAACCCACTCACATACAGTACTGTTTCAAGCTTAATGGCTATCATCAGTGCAAGGTTGGTTTTGATTTGTGCAATGGATTTTGTGAGTTTTCCACAACAACCAGTTAGTGTATGGTGAGCAACAAGAGCAAGAGATGCCCTCCACTGTACAGAGTACAGAAACACATAATACATTTGTAGGCCCATCTGCAAGTCTAGAAATAAGTTAATTCCAAGCACAATGCTGGCTCTATGCTCTGAGTTAATAAGAGCCATAACACGACATGCGGCACAACTAGAACAGCAGATCAAGCTAAGACAGTTCCTTCTGCTCTAGGACAGAGATGCTGAAGGCAAGAGTTGATGAGGTAAAAGCAAAGATACGGGTTACTCAGAGTAAAAGGGAAACAGCCCTCAAACTAATGGAAGAGAAAGCTTATTATGAGCAAGCAACAAAAGCTGCTCGCACTGTTATCCAAGCTGCAGAACTGAATTTAACATTTAAAATCTTAAAGAGAGGGATATATTGAAATATCAGAAACCAGACTTATAGTAATGGAACAGTCAATTACCCCAGTCAAAGGGGAAGCTAAGAGCACTGATGTTTGCGGGAAAGGCAGACAAGGCATATTGTGTTCAAGAAACTCTTGTGAGTGTGTACCCAAAGAAGCATCCTGAGAGTTATAAAAGGATCACGCTGGCCCTAAGAGCCAGCCCTAGAGTCTTCAACCATTTCATGTATTGCTTTTGATCAATGAAAGTATAGAGAGTCATTAATACACAAAACTGAAATATGAAAATATAGCAACCTCTTTTACCAAATCTTCATTAATACACTTGATTACAAGTTTTAAAATCATGATCTTAATGTACAAAGCCCTCAACAATAGTGCACACCCTCATATCTCTGCTCTTGTCTTAAAATACTCCACACGCACCCTCTTCGTTCTGCTATTGTCTTCTGTCCTGCTCTCTTATCACTTCCTTACATAGTTATATAGTAATTGAGGTTGAAAAAAGACCATCAACTTCAAACTTTTTAGATCTCATCTGATCTTTTGTATTAGGTGGATTAATTGTTAATTAATGTGTTAATCCAGAGGAAGGTAAACAGAAAAATCCCCAATGAAACTGACCCCAGATACTAGCAATCTGATTCCTCCCTGGATCAATACTCAGTCTCTAGTTATCTAATATAACCCTGAATGCCCTTTGTATTCAAAAATATATACAAACCCTTTTAAAGGTATCTATCAAAGATCAATATACAGAGTAGAAAACATCAACTTAAATTATACAAACAAGAGGGGACAGAGACAGCTTTATGGGAGTACAAGGAAATCAACAAGGTAGCATTAGGTCTATTAGACTGGCTAAAATAGAAAATTAAAAGTTATTTGCAAAGGGGAGTAAAACTAACTATAAAATATGTTTTAAATATTAAAATGGGAAGAAGGCAAGGAAGGAAGCTATAGGAACATTACAATCTGATAATTAGTGACCAAGAAAATACAGATGAACTAAATAGATTATTTTCTTCGGTATATACAAGGGAGGTACCAGTGGTTGGG
The DNA here is from genome assembly GCA_027410445.1 of Discoglossus pictus. Classification (NCBI taxonomy): domain Eukaryota; kingdom Metazoa; phylum Chordata; class Amphibia; order Anura; family Alytidae; genus Discoglossus; species Discoglossus pictus. The sequence goes on along the minus strand of CM050166.1, from coordinate 21,688,670 downwards.
TCACTGCAACATAATGGGGCTACACTACCTTCACCAGATAATTGGTTAACGCAGGAAGAAATTCAAAAGAGGTTGGAAAAAATAAATGTTAATAAAGCCCCATGTCATGAAATTATACATCCAAAGGTACTGAGAGAACTGGGTTCTGTTTTATCCAAACCATATATATAATTTTGCCAAGACGACCACTGCCTTGCTAAAGAAGCTGAAGGTAAAGGTGATGGACTGGCCAAGCATGTCTCCAGACCTAAACCCTATTGAGCATCTGTGGGGCATCCTCAACCAGAAGGTGGGGTAGTGCAAGGTCTCCAACATCCACCAGCTCTGAGATGTCCTCATGGAGGAGTGGAAGAGGACTCCAGTGGCAACCTGTGAAGCTCTGGTGAACTCCATGCCCATGATGGTTAAGGCATTGCTGGAAAATAATGGTGGCCACACAAAATATTGACACTTTAGGCCCAATTCGGACATTTCCACTTAGGGCTGTACTCACTTTTGCCGCCAACGGTTTAGATATTAATGGCTGTGTGCTGAGTTATTTTTAGGGGACAGCACATTTACACTGTTATACAGGCTGTACACTTACTACTTTACATTGTAGCAGAGGGTCATTTCTTCAGTGTTGTCAAATGAAAAGATATAATAAAATATTTACAAGAAATGTGCTTACTTTTGTGAGATACTGTATATATATTTGTGGTCGGGCCCCTCTCTTTGTGTAGCTGAGATGTGGCCAATTGCTACGTCCTGACTTGGCTTGCTAAGGGGGCCCAGGGCTGAGTGATAGTGAGAAGAGAGGGGAGGGTGGGGACGCTGAAGAACGTGTGTACAGGTAGGTGAGCGTCAGAGGTTTATAAAGGGTGGAGGGAGAGGGTCCCTCCCACTAACCCAGGTAAATTATATATTGGTTGGAACAATGAACATGAGATTGAGTGAGCTCAGAAGTGCACTGGCTGACAGGTGTCCATGGTGTGCTGCATGCTATAGGGTCATGGAGAACTGGACAGGACTGAATGACTAAACCAACAAAAATATTTTGATAATTTTAATATGTACATGTAAGTAGGTACTTCAACGTTATTCTGTGAAGCTTACATGCCTATAAATGTGGATTTTCTATTCCTCACTCATAGATTTATTTTTTTATATTTCAGTTCCTTTATTGCATAATTCATTGCAATGCCTTGCTAAGCTCTTCATTTTACATCAAACGCTAAAGCAGATTAGTGCTAGACTGAGTATCAAAGACTGCCTTTTGTATGTCTTTAATACCAGCTTTGAATTTGCATTTATACCAAATCACTCTGTGTGGGCTTGAGAGACTCACAATTAAAACGGCTAACTCCCAACAAACGTAAGATAGCTTTCAATGGGCTAACGTATTAATCATGTAAGGTTCTCTTGTTCATAGCTTTTCAAAGTCAGTTATCCACTCAATACACTGATTGTCTCAAATGCCTGCTGAAAAATATCTATAAAACCGTCGCACCTAACTGGGATTGTCAGGGAGGATTAATCTCCAAACAGTGAATCTACCAATAACGGATGCATTGCACTTACATTAGTGCCGTCAGTATTAATTCAATAGGAGAGACTCCACTAGAGTGGTTGGGTAACCTTGGGAAACAGCAACCAACATTTTATGACTGTCAAAGGGAGAATATTAGCGTGAACAGAAAAAAATTAGCCATGAAGTGCAATACTTTCCAGATGGATTGCACTAGTATCATGTTTATTAATTCCATTTGGGAAGCGTTACCTTCCCAGCATTCATTAATAGACCACTGTAGTTGTTTATTGAAAATGTTCTCTTTTGAAGAGCTGCATTTGAAAACAATAAAAAAATTTAGGTTGTGAGAATTAAAAAAATAATAAAGCCTATCATTTATTAAGTTTTATATGTAATTATGCTGCAGTGAAATCTATCATTTTTCTCTCTGCACAGTGCAAATGGAGTAGATAAAATGGCCAATGTCTCCGACAAGACTAATGCAAAAAACACATTATCTTGAAAACATAGCAGACAGCATCCATTCAGGAATGTAAATGGAATCCAGTAGAAAAGAATTGTTTTGTCATTCAGTCGTGTCCAACTCTTCGTGATCTCATGGTCTGCAGCACACCAGGCACATATATAACACCTACAAAAATAGGTTTTAGGTCGGTTTACAAACACATTGTGTCCTGCCTTCTGACTGTTCCATGATTAATAACATGTGCCAAACTCGTGTGGTGAAGACAAAAATGTGTAGCAATTTTTCCCTGAACTCAGTAATGCAGCAAGCAGTTAACCCACAACTGATCTTTTTAGGTGATTTCAGCATTACATTCTCTGCAGAGAGGAATGTGTGAAGGGTTAACTCGTTTTTTATTTTACTCACTGCACTGAGCTGTTGCTGTGGGTCTGTCTGGGGGATTGCCAATGACACATGTAAACAGAGATTTATTTTATTAACTTCACAGTGAAAAATGCACGCATTTCAAAGATTTAAAAAAAATGATATGCTTTTAGGATATTATTACAGTGGTGTGCTCCAAATTGTGCTGAATTTTTTAAGGTCTTCATAATAAAAAAACAAACTTTGTGAATAAGATGGTCACTGCTGCAATCAACAACAAAGTTTCACACACCATCTCTACAAATATTCATAAATCTATTTCAATGCTTCTCCAATGTTTATTTAATTAAAACATCTACATAATCTCCAAGTTATTACATTGTCTTAATTCTGATACACTTGTTATGTTTTTTTTTGCTATAAGATAGATGAATACATATATATAGTCACTGTAACAAAGTGGGTCCTCGCTCCCCACAGCTGATGTGGATCTCAAAGGGTCTACTTGGAACCCTGAAGGCTACAGGGTGGTTAACGGTGCCCTGTGGAAGAGGATCTCGCTAGAAGATGCTAAAAATAGTGTCTTTGACTATGAAGTATTCCATAACCAGTACATATTGTTCAAAAGAGTGCAATAATTTATTTGGGGGGTTGGGTAAACATTTATAGGGAGCAAAACAATCATAAAACAAAGTCTGTACACAAAATGTATCTTTCAATTCCCAGCCTGAATGGAGATGGACAATCACAAATGGTCTTATGTCTACTGGCCTTTGATTGGTTGGCAATGAATCAGTCAGCTTGAAGTAATCTGTGAGGATCCCAGGGAGGGGCGCTATTGAGCAGCAGAATTTCCTGCCTTTGATTACAGGAATCCCCCTCTAAAGCAATCTTCTTGGAAGGAATGGGCTTCTTGGTGATCCTCTTCATCAGTTCAGAGCCCAGGGTCACTGGATCAGCTAACCGGTATCATCTGCTTCTTCAGTGGTCTTGAAAAGGCCAAGGTAGCCAATCCTACCCAGCAGAGTCTAACCCAGTATTCAATCCCTTCTCCCAAGAGAGCGGTAGAGATTCAAGGCAGGAAAATGATTTTAGCTCAGTAGTCTTCCCTTTAATTTAAATTAAAAGGCCACAGCCCTTTTTTCTGTGTAGTTAATTAGGTCTTCCACAGCATCTTCTTCCCGGGCAGACCCAAACACATTCAAATGTCTCACTCTCACTAAGCTGTTCAAACCCTGTGGTGCCTTCTGCAGCACTAATTCTATGAGCTGCTCCTGTAGGCAATGCGTCAAGGTGGCAGATTTCTGATTGCTTGTCACTCTTAGAATTCAGGAAATTGTCCCATTGCTGGCAACCTTGGAATTACAAAACAACTAAGTCAGAGGTGCTCATCAGAGAACAAACTAACCTTAATAGGTTAGTTCTATGGACATGATAAGCCACTCTGAGAGCACCACTTGTGTTTTTCACAGGGAGAAATATCCTGAAGTTTATCAGTCTGGTCCCACGCACTGGAGTGACCCAGCCCCGAAATACCAGGCAATTCTACCCTGAACAGGAGAAACAGCAAAACACAGACGCGTTTCGGCCTTTATGGGCATCATCCGTAAGGTGCAGCTCTACTCCCTAAGGCACGGTGAGCAAGGGAATTACAAACATTCCAATGGGTGTAGGACCTAAAGTCTATGGGAAAATGCATGGGTTTTGCCAGGCACCCTCCATAGTAGAATGCAGTGATAGGCAAAAGATCAACACCAAACAGGTAAAAAAAAAAAAAACTGAGGCTAGAGACTTCCTCATAAAGACCTAATGAGCAGCAGTTGAAAAGGTAAGAACATACAGAGAGTGTCAGGATTTATGGTGGAATTGTTAAGTCTGTTGTTTAGCGATGTTAAACTCTCTGAGACGCTGTGGACTCCAGTGCACCAGGCAATATGTCAGCCACAGCCGTTCCCAGGGTCATCTATCATCTTCTCCTCTGCCAAGGAACTCTGTGTGCTAATAGTCCTGAAAGTAGATATAGTTTTAGAAGTGAACGAAAACGTGAAAGCCAAAACTGAATACCTCCTCACAGAAGCATTCTCCTCAGTGGTACAAACAGAATAACTCTTGACTAGTACTTACTATGGGCCCTATTCTATTGCCCAATTCGTACATTTATACACAATCACTAGTAATATTACCACATATTCTATTAGCTACTCGCAATCCGATTATGAGTTCCCCGCCCACGATCACTATAGGCCAGCCTCAATATTACAGGCTCTATATAATTAAAGTTACACAAAATCAATATTCTATTAGACCCGCAGCTCTGGCTCGCAAATAAAGTCTGACCCAAAAATTAAAAAAGTATCACATTTCTGTCAAAAATACGAGAACTAAACAATTAAACACACATTACACACATTACTGTACTTTAAAAGCATTGGGCGGCATGGAAATACATCATAATTAATTGCTTAACAGTCTCAAACCCAAAAATATAAAATTTAAATATATTTTTTTAAATGTTATTTATGAGTAATATTGATCCCGGTACTCAAGGGGTTAATGCATATAATGGACTAAAACAGATTATCGAATACATTTTATAGAGTGGTTGATTGTGAGCCCGATAAGCAAACATGAATTATTGTCACTAATCAATTTATAGCCTCCGATTGCAGATTACATCTAACTTCCATGTTTTACTGACGTCATGATGACGGTCTTATTTACTAATAGCTGTGTCTGAGAAGTAAATTATGGGCTTGCTTGCATATTATCAGATCATATGATGAAGCCCCTGAAATCCTACTTAAAAAGGTAGGGTTTATGAGTTTAGGTTTAAGGAAGTAAAGTGCAAGCTTAATAGAATAGAATACATCTAAACATTTAGAGAAAAAAACACCTGCAACCAAAATTACGGGTTAGAGGCAGTGGGGGCAATTTTTTTTTTGTTAGCAAAAAAATGTTTTGACCCGCCCCAGGGCCCCCTCCAGTACTATATATATATATATATATATATATATATATATATATATATATATATATATATAGTACTAGGAAATTGCCTGTCAATAATGACAAATAAAATTGTAAGGCTGACAATGTTGTTTGCCACACAATGTGAGGCTTTTACTCCTTCATCTGCGCTCACTGTGAGCCTCTGCCCCATGTACTTCAACCTTCCTGCTTTGCAATGATCACCTTCGGCGCTCACCGCAAGCCCTGCGATGACCGCCTTTGGCTCTCATCGCTGGGCTCACAATGAATGCCTTCGCTGCTCATTGTAAGCCTCTCCCATTCACAGTCCTCATCGCAAGCCCTGAGATGCTCTTAGGCGAGTGTGGAAAAATGCCAAATATGGGTGTAATTCACTCCTCACTCCTAGGCTTCCTGTGTCTCCCCCTGTGCTGTGTGTTATAATTTACTAGCGACTTGCCCTTCAAAAAATGACGGCAATGAGATTTATATGTTTGGAAAGTTGTTTAATTATTAATATACGTATTTGAAATTTCAGGAACCGTTTCTAAATCCTTTGTTTGCTTATTATCTTTTTTTGGTGTATCTTTAATTTTTACAGCTGATAGTCTTTTGCTTGCAATTCTTTTGCGTTCTTTTTCTCGTCTAATTTTTTTCTCCTCTGGTGTCTGCTGGTTGGCCCATCTCTGTTGTCGTTCTCTAGCTTGCTGTCTTATCTTTTCTTGTTTGCTCTCGTTATTAGCCATGTTAATCTGTAAAAGAAACTAATGTATAATTAGTTTATTTTGAGATGTTAAGTTTGTTTTTTACATTTTTTATTATCAAGAGTTTGTTTATATGTGCTTGTAGTTCATTGTAGCTGTACTTTCTTTGTATTGTTAAATAACTGTTTTTCTTATTTTGGATATGATCACAATGGTTTTAGCATTATCCTGTTTTGTGTCTACCACTTTTGCTATGCTAATTTAGGCTTCTTTGTAAGCCTTATAGCTTCTTAAACAGTAAAGAAGAATATTAATTTACTTTGGTATGTGTTTGTGTGATTTTTGGTATAATCCTATTTTGTGTCTACCATATGTTGCATACTTTATTTGCTTAATTAGTCTTTTTTATGAAGGTTAAATGTATTTCTACAGTGAAAATGAATGTTTTTACTATTTTGTATCTGATGGCAATGTTTTTAGCATTATCCTATTTTGTGTCCACCACTTTTGGTATGCTTATTTACGCTTCTTTGCAAGGCTTATAGATTCTTAAACATTAAAGAAGAATATTAATTTAGTTTGCTATGTGTTTGTGTGATTTTTGGTACAATCCTGTTTTGTGTCTACCACTTTTGGTATGCTTATTTAGGCTTCTTTGTAAGGCGTATAGGTTCTTAAACATTAAAGAAGAATATTAATTTAGTTTGCTATGTGTTTGTATGATTTTTGGTACAATCCGGTTTTGTGTCTACCACTTTTGGTATGCTTATTTAGGCTTCTTTGTAAGTCTTATAGGTTCTTAAACAATAAAGAAGAATATTAATTTAGTTTGCTATTTTTTTGTGCGATTTTTTTGTACAATCCTATTTGTGTCTACCATATGTTGCATACTTGATTTACTTAATTAGTGTTTTTTATGAAGCTTTAATGTTTTTCTACAGTGCAAATAAATGTTTTTTTCTATTTTGGATATGATTGCAATGTTTTTAGCATAATTCTATTTTGTATTCACTACTTTTTGGTTGCTGCATTTGTTATATTGGCGGCCATTAAACATATATAGTTCCTTTATTTTTTGTACTTGTTATACTTTACCTTGATTGAAGTGTCGAATGACAGAGGGTCCCCTCCTGGCAATCTTAATCCGCCGGTCTTCTTGTAGTGTCTGTTTGAAAAAAAAAGTGAAATGGTTAATTGTATATTTCTTCTTTTTGATTTAGCGAAGCATGGTCTTTTTCAGCATGTAATGTATTTTTCAATCTCACCCCTTCTTCTTTGTTGGTGTTCTTTAAAAAGGAATGGGGTTCACAATGCACGGTGCAAATTCTTGAGTGACGCTGTTGATGCAGAGTCTGTTTGAATAGTAAAAAAAAGGAGAAAGATTGAGCGCTTTAGGTGAAATATTGAATTACAATAAATTAATGTCAGTTAAATATACTTCTTTAATTAGTTTCAATTAACATTAGTTTGTTTTCGGGCCTACACACATAAATGTGCGTGTGACATGTCACTATACATGATACACATATATGTGCGTGTCACATATCGCTCTACATGAATCATATTTTAATAGTAAATTTCTTATTTTTTTTATGTCATATAAATATAGTGGTTTTATTTAGTTTGGGTTATGATTAGTTTGTTGTAGGGGCTATACACATAAATGTGCGTGCCACATGTCACTACACATGAATGACATTTTCATACTTAAAGTTTTTTTTTTTTTGACCTGTCTTGATAATAAAATGTAATATATTATAGTTCTAATTTGCACAATGTAAAGTAGGAAATTAGGAAACAATTATCTTCTCAAGTTACAGCAGCAGTTAACTATCTAGTCACCCCGTTCATCACCTGAGTAGAAATGTAGAATTTTCTGGAAAGTAGGCAGTATTTATAAAATTTCAAGTGCCTAAGACCGTTAGAACGCAATACGCATGCGCTATTTGCGTTCCAGCTTACAATTTGCGTTCCATCCGCCATTTTGTGCGTAGTAGTTTTCAAAATGGTGGTTAATATCAGTGTTGTACGTTCCGCATAGTATGTGTTTCAGTCTTGCGAGTCACTGTAGTATAGTTAAGTCTGAAGCCTCGTTATCATTTTGTTCGGCGGCCATTTTTTCTCTCGCTTAGGGGATTTTCGGCAGTTTAAACTCATTTTTTTGGACTTAAATGGACGTGTAAATTAACTTTTCGAGGTGCCGGATTCCCCCCCCCTTGTTGTAAGTAAGCTTTTTATGTGTTCTTTGTGTTTATTTCTTGTGTTTATGATGTTTTCATGCGTGCCGTTTTCGGACGTTTTTGCGTGTTGGGAATGGGTCGTTTCGCAGCCGTATTTTTTTTGGGATGCGGACGTATTTTTTTTGCGAGGGACGCAGTTGGCTATTTCGTGTATGATGCAGTTGTTTTTTTTCTAAGTCGTGCGAGGCGCCTTTAATTTATTTATTTTTGTTAAGTCTTGCGTGTGTGTGTGTAACCGCGTTTGAGGCGCCTTTGAGTTTGTTGTTTTTTAAGTCTTGCGTGAGTGTGTGTGTTGCCGACGTTGGACCTTCCACCACCGCAAATGCGGCCCCTTGCTTCGCGAGGGTCCGCATTTGCGGACAAACACAGCCGAGGTGGGATACTCCACCATCGTAAATGCGGCTCGACATTGGGATGCTCCACCACCGCAAATGCAGCCCCTAGCTTCGCGAGGGTCCGCATTTGCGGAAACACAGCCAATGTTGGAGCCTCCACCTCCGCAAATTTGGTGTTTTTTTTTAATTATGCGCTTGAACAGTGCTTCGCGTGGCTCTCAGTTGTGTCGCCGGCTCGCTCATTGCAGCCTAAGTACTTTGGCGCTCATTGCAGCCTAAGTACTGCGCCGCTGGTTCGCCTCGCTTTGCGAGGCTCACTTCACGAGGCTCGCAGTTGTGTGTTACCAATTTCACAAGCATCACCAACATCACAAGATCCACAACTATATATGTGATATACATATTTAAACTAAGTTTTCTTGTTCCTCTTCTGTAGTGCAGTGGACCCCTGCAACCCCCCAGCAGCACCTTTCAGCCCATAACCCCCCAGTAGCACCATTCACCCCCCACAGCAGCACCATTTAGCACCACAACTCCCCCAGCAACACCATCCCCCCCAGCAGCCCTATACAGCCCCCCCAGCAACACCATTCACCCCTCAGCAGCCCCATTCACCCCCAGCAGCCCCAGTCAGACCATTCACCCGCTAGCAACACCATTCAGCCCCCAGCAGCACAATTCAGGCCCCAGCAGCAGTCCCCAAACCCCAGCAGCCCCACAACCCCCAGCAGTCCCATCCAGCTCCCCCAGCAGCTCTATTCCACCCCCCAGCAGCCCCACAACCACCCCCAGGAGCCCAACACCCCCCAGCAGCCCAATTTAGCTCCTCTTTTTACCTGTGCACTGAGCTCCGTGGTCTGATTCCCATTAGTCAGAGGTTGGATATCCTTCCCCTGCCGGTGCTTCATACTGCAGGGGAAGGATATCCAGCCTCTGACTAATGGGAACCCAACCACGGATCTCAGTGCACAAGTAAGAGAAGTAGGCTGAAGAGGGCTGGGGGCTGCTGAGGGGGGCCTGGGGAAGATAGACCTGGGCACCTCACAGAGCAAGGGCCCCGGTGCAACGCACCGGTTGCACCAGTGATAGATACGCCCATGGTTAGAGGCATTTGTGGGCTTCTAATAGAATAGGGCTCTATGTTTCTGTAATTTTCCTAGAAACAATATTTTTCAAGTGACCTTTTTTACCTTCTGGACCTTGGCATAAAACGTATAAATTTTAAGATCTCCCTGCACTGCGTGAGTCAAGCTTTAATCCAGTGTATCTAAAGTGCATGAAGCTGACTATGATTGTGTTTGCCCCATAAAAGTCTGTATTATCTCAAGAATACTGGCACAAACATTTCAAAACGTATTAAAGGGTATATATTATTTTGTAGTAGTATGATTGCAGAAAAATATATTTAAAGGGACATGAAAATATTTTTTTGCTTTTGTAGATGATATTTGATAAAAATTTAGATTTTTCCAATTAATGTGTCAGAACTAAAAAAACTGCTCCTGGGTGCTTGCTCGCTGTCAGCCAATGAGATCTACAGACTAAAGGATGCTCTCTGCATTTCCTGTCAGTGTCAATGAAGTTTAACCAAATTAGCTTAATATTTTTCAAGTCAAAGGTAAATTTTATAATGTTTTAAACATGCTCATTTAAATGTATAAAATAACAATTGCGTTCCATGTCCCTTAAAGTCTTGTCTATTTTTAATAACCCAAACATGAGTACCAATACGGCACATTATGCAATGATATTAAAGATCTGAAATATTTCATGTACAGTAAGTTCAACTAAATGATTTATTACTATGTAAGTTTTTAAATACTAATAGGTATCCAACATTTAAGTCTGTTTGGAATATCAATATTATGCCTTGGATTTTACTTGCTTGTAACTAAATTTGAGGTAAGAACCAACGTTTGTGTACATGTTAGGTCAAGAGTAAGGAGCTGAATAGCTTTCGGCAGAAATAAACAACTCCAGCAATAATTAATTAGACTGAACAGTATTTATTTGTTACCAGTCTAATTTCATGCATGTTTCAGTACTCATTCTTCAGATATATCATGTACCAGGGAAAAAAGGGTGTATGGGTAGAGAAGCGCAAAGAAGGTCCTGATAGTGCAGTTCAATGAGTGTTTATTAAATCCAATAAATGATAAAAATAGATCAAATAGTAGATATTACACTCACATTTGAGATCCTCAAACAAAATGAGGTTTGTTGACAGCAAATGATAGAGGATCTGTGTATGCACATCAAGATGCTCCTTTCCTCCTCCTTCTTGTGAAGGCTTTCTTCAAACTCTTTCTTGTAACCATAAAGGGGATCCTGGCTTTACAGAGTATTTTGCTCTCTATATGGTCCAAACATTACCTCTAGAGCTCTGAACTTAAAATGGGGTTCTGATTTGCACCCCTCCTCTATGCTGTGGGGGCTGTTAGACTCCAACAGTGTGTCCCTATAGAGGTCAAAGATATAGTAGCTCCTTACTTGGTATGGACCTAAACAGGTCCATACCAACTTGCATTTTTCAGTCGTTTTCAAACCTCTGTGGCCTCATGGACTGTAAAACACCAGAACAGCTTTATGTCCATGGTCATTTTGATCCACTTGTTACTCATGGCAGAAATACTGTAGTGGGTTTCCAGTTCCTTCTGCAGTGGGTCACATCATACATCACCTGGTATTCCTAGGTGGTCTCGAATCCCAGTGCTGACCAGGCCCAACCAAGCTCGGCTTCAAAGTGGTGTGACCCCATGGTTCCCTGACTTGGAACAGGTCGACAGTGGTGTAATCAGGAAGTCCTAACCACTGGACCTACCTGGTCTCAAACTAGTGATACCTAAAATGTGCACCTCTCACCACACTAACATCAGGTCTGGATAACAGAGTGTGTAACAAGTGGTGTTGAGGAGAAACAAATAACAATAAAAAATAAGAATAAGACATAACGTACCAGAGTGATTCTTAAATAAAACAACAAAAACATAAGAACGCAATCAAAGACTTTCCAAGACAATATCAGCCAGGGTCCTAGCACTGTCTGAGACTCAAATAAGGAACTGGCTTATAAAGCTCATCAACTTGTAGCGCGCGCTGCTTGGACATTGATTATCTGTCTATCATTCAGTACTAGTGATGTCGCGAACATCAAATTTGCGGTTCGCGAACAGCGGACGCGAACTTCCATTAAATGTTCACGAACGGGCGAACCCCGCGAACCGCCATAGACTTCAATAGGCAGGCGAATTTCAAAAGCCACAGGGACTCTTTCTGGCCACAATAGTGATGGGAAAGTTGTTTCAAGGGGACTAACACCTGGACTGTGGCATGCCGGAAGGGGATCCATGGTAAAACTCCCAGGGAAAATTACATAGTTGATGCAGAGTCTGGTTTTAAGCCATAAAGGGCATAAATCACCTAACATTCCTAAATTGTTTGGAATAAAATGCTTTAAAACATCAGGTAGTGTAAGGGTTACACCCGCTTCACAGTAACAGACTAATCTCCCCGTTTAATGCACCGCAAACAACCGCAAACAGCCCCTTTGCACAACCGCAAACTCCCCATTTGCACAAGGTTGGATACCAAGCTAGCCATGTCCCGTTCCTTGTCATCACTGATGTCATTAAAGGTCTCTTCCTCCACCCAGCCACCAAGGGTCCCCGAAAGATGACAACAAGCCCCCTGGGACGCCTGCTGTGTTTGGTCTTCCACCTCCTCAAAGCTACCTTCCTCCTCTGACTCCTCTTCTTCAGACTCCTCTCTCTGCGTTGTCTCTGTCTGCATTATTATAAGGTGTGTACTGTTAAGTAGTACTATTCCTATCGGTTTAATACCTGTTACGTCCACTATTAGGGGACGTGTATATGGCATTGATTTTTGGAACAGTGAGATGGAAAAAGATGCTTGGTCGGACCTCCTACTTCGAATTTGGGTCACTGCACGTGCAATGTAATCTGCCACCAGATAGGAGTGGTGTATTAAGTTGTACTATTTATTCCTATCAGTTTGATACCTGTTACGTCACCTATCAGGGGACGTGTATATGGCATGGATGTTTGGAAGCAGGAGATGGAAAAAGATGCTTGGTCGGTCCTCCCACTTCAAATTTGGGGCACTGCACGTGCAATCTAAGGTGCCACCAGATATGAGTGTCACTGTGCACTGGCAAAAGTTGGAAGAGTAGGCGCTGTAGGCCTCACACACACGCCTGTAGGCAGGCAATTGCTATTCAATCTATTACAGTCAAAAAAGTGTTGTTTTATTTCACTAAGCACAATATAAGCTGTTAGGCGTTAGCCTGTCACACACACATGCTGCCAGGCAGGCATATGCAGATAGATTACACAGAAAAAATTATAAAATAAAATAAATGATGTTCTAGCCCTAAAAAATGCTTTTTGGGTTGCTGTCCTTCAGATGGAAGGCTCTGGAAGGGAGTGTGTGCTGCTGATTGGCTGGAATGTGTCTGCTGACTGTGAGGTGCAGGGTCAAAGTTTCCTCAATGATAAAGTATAGGGGGCGAATCCGAAAAGCGCATATGTTCGGCGTCCGCTGCGAATGCGAACATGCCAAAATCAACGCGAATAGTCCGCGGCGAACTGTTCGCGACATCTCTATTCAGTACAAGAGTCTGTCTAGAACAGATTCAGTAGGAATGACAGACTGTATTTCCATGTTACTCTGAATGTTAATAATACTATGTTTTATCCATGATAGGTTTAAACTGAAGAGAGCTGCGGAATAGTTTGGTGCTTTATAAATAATGGGAAGAAGAAAGAAAGAAAGCAATGTGATGTTTTGAGGAGACAAGCATTTAATGATATCTCATTTGGATTGTTCCTGGCCTGCTGAATCGAGATTAGAAATGAAAAACACATTTTTAACCAAAAAAAAAAACTAGAACAATGAAAATAAAACTTTAAGAGGATTAATCTGCCCATTTAAGAATACAATTAAATATATTAGCTAATATTACAATCTGAAAGCAAGCAGTGGTCCAAATAATTGTAGTGTCATATAATATTGCAATTATAAACGCTGGTGTTATACCAACAATCATACATAATTCACAGTGTGATGCGGAAATTAAAAAAAAGTTGTAGTAACAAAACTATGAATCTTAAGGGTTCTTCCTAACGTTAAGATTGACTCAGCATTATTCCAAAGGATTACTTAAATCCACAATCTGAATATTCCCCTCTAACGTTCCTTGCACACAGAAAACAGATATTTCATGGGAATGTGTAATCCTCATGGCATAACAACTGTATTATGTTTTTAGCATCTTTACAATCTGCTCATCATTAAGGATGGAAATTTACACAAACTATTATGTCAAAACTTTGGAAAATAAATATTTTATACTAAAACAACAGCATTGAAATGGAAAAGAAGGCACACTCGTTTATCAAAATGTATGCACTGTATGGTAGTGATGCCATTTTTCTGTACAATATGTATAGTAAGTTTGAGAGATACACAAATCTTATATGGGTACAATCATGGGTGTAAGAATTGGGGGGGGGGGGGGTCAAGGGGGACAATGCCCCCCCCACACAGATTTTTTAATGTGTGTGTTTATATGTAGAGAAGCAGTTGTGTTGTATTTTTATACTATATGCAGTATCCTCCCCAGATTTTCTTTGTCTCCTACATCCATGGGTACAATTCTCCATAAACATTTCACAACTCTAGACATCTATCCTTCTTCTAGCTTGTGATATAAAGCAACAGGGAGATACTGGGCATGGTCAAGGCTGGAAACTGCTTTTGCTCTTAGTTATGGGACTTTTCTTTAAAAGAGGGGCAGGGGGTTTTACATTAAGAAAGGGACTTTTTCTTCAAAAACGGGGACAGTTGATAGGTATGAAATAGTTTTACCTGGAAAATGTTCTCAATTAAAAAGAGTGGAATGTACAGAGAACCATCCTTGTTAAATTGCTTAGTTGCATTTGCTATGCTCAGATCTTCTCTTTGCCCTTAAATGGACAAGGAAGTTTTCTGAATTTCACTAGGGATATCATTTTTCTATGTAAAAGTTTACTTTATTTTATTAAAATGTGTGTAAATGCTCTGTTTTTTTTTGCCTAAAATAATTCAATTTGTACCTGTACTGACGTCTATGGCTAATATAATACACAGACTGTGAAGTGCACTGTTTCAAATTAGCCTGTCAGTGACATCTCTCAAGTAGCATGTTGCAGAATGTTGCCACTAATTGATTATCATGAGACCATGAAACACCGGTACTTAGGAGTATACTGCCTTCATGGGCTTCAGAGGGGAGAAACCAGTTATGAAGTACATAAAAGTAAACAGACAGGTATATTATATTCCTATGGAGAAAAATCCAGAAACCTTCCATGTTCCGTTAAATCTTCTAAAAACTAAAATATAAAGAATTCAAAATCACTTAGAATCCTAAATCAGCTCTGGTTGCTTTTTATTTTACAACATAAGGTGAAAGATAAACTTAATGTCTAATTTTGTGGGTGTCGAAAGCATCAGAAACCCATTGCCATCCTGTCATTTCCTCAGTATTATTCAGGTTGAAATCAGATCACCTTGAATACAAATGTTCACTAGAATAAAGTGAGACACTAATGTTTAAATGTGTGTGCATGAGATGGCCTTTGGTGGTATAAAATACTGTTGATTTAATGTGATTTTGTTGGCTCATACCTTGAAATCGGTCTTCCACACCATACACATGTCTATAATCTGTTTGACAATATTCAAAAAAGATTGTTTGCAATACGTTTCCTTGGCTTTGCCCTTCAGCCTTGTCACTTCATTTCCAGATATACTGTCATTGTTCTTTTATTGCTCACTGCAAAGCAAATAAAGCATTTCAGGAAAATAACTGATTTTCATTCAGTCATTCAAAATACAAAATTATCATCATTGCACTTTACATGTTTTTTTCCATTTAAATTGCATCTAAAATAATTAATCAATTGTAAATCATGTATTTGATGTTTCAAAGTATTGTATTTTTCTCTTTTTTATAAGATTGTATTTAACAAAAACAAAAGGAGTATAAAGATATTAACCAATAAGCCATTTTTTGCGTCGTTCAGTCATTTCTGACTCTCTGTGACCTCATGGACCATAACACAACACGTACATCTTTATGTCCATGGTCATGCTGATCCACTTGGTTTTCTTGGCAGAGATACTGGGGTGGGTTGTCAGTTCCTTCGCCAGTGAGCCATAACATACAGCTTCTGGTCTCCCATCCATGTACTGATCAGGCCCAACCCTACTCAGCTTCAGGTTGGTGTGGCCTCTTGGTTCCCTGACTGGACTCGAACCCAGGTCACAGCGGAATCCAAACCACTGGAGCACAAGGGAACCCTGAAATTAACTAATAAGATTAGAAGAACATAAATGGGAAACAAAAACCCAGGGAAAATTTGTTTTTAAAAGGGGTCAAGTATATACAAAGAAATGTGACCCATTTTTTAAAAATGCAAATGTATACATAGCCTATACATATAGTTTTATACAGTTCTAGAACTTGTTATGAATAGGCATAGCAGTCCTAATTGTATGCATAATATATATCAAAATATATCAAAACATTGCTATTGCTCATATGTTTGTTTGTTCAAAGTAAAATCAGAAAAAGTTAACATTTTACTTAGCTTTCGAACTTTCAGTTTTCTCCTCAAGAATAGCTGTGTATCTCATTCTACTGGTGTCTATTGGGGGTTCTAATTATCTCTTCCTCTGTGCTGGACTAAAAATAAAGTCTGCTTTAGACTGAGCATGCTCAATAAAGCATACAGACAGACATGTTCTGTCATGAGATCAGGCCAACAGGGCAGCTGGAAGCATGTAACAATATAGCTGTTACCTCTGTGTATGCAGTAGTGGCAGAGCGAATGATCTCATGAGGCAGGCCCAGTGACATCAGCCCAGCTTGCTTCCAAGCTCCATGATAGTCCAGCACACAGACAGCTGACCACGCCCCTGATAGACACAGGTAGGAATAGAAACAAATATTTGCTTGAGGAGAAAACAGACAGTTTAAAAACTAAGATAACAACTAAGTTTTATTTTTTTTCAAACTGCATACCATTTTAATAGCCTATGCTCAGCCTTGTAAATGCAGTATAGTGGTCCTTTAATCATAATCATATTATCAATCAAAATTATGTAAACACATGGAACTAGAGTTCAAAGGATCAACATGCAATGTGCACAATAACATTTTACTGTAGTAGTCAATTAAGCAGCCACCATAAATAAAGGTAGAAATGTAGATATTGAACATGAGAGGACCAATGTTCCTAACTGCTGTGTGGCTCCCCTGCATCACAGGGATTTCATCTTCACCTCTAGGTGTCTATAGTGACCACTCTTCTACTGACATCATCACAGGTCAATATCCTGCCAGTATCAGAACCAAGAGTGCAGAATGTACACATCACTATGAGGACAAGTACCACCAATGACCACTCACTGAAACTGAAGACTGAACATGACTTTACATTACAGTGACATAGTCAATGCTAAGCCTGTCCTTATTCCTGCATCAGTGTGGAGCCATTAAAGTTTTTCTAACAATTGGCTGCTTTAGTCTGTTTTACCAATTTCTGATCTGTGACTTCTCTCTGATTGTTTCTTTCTCATCTTAAACCTAACCAGTTACCCAGACTACAACATTGCAGATAGAGTCCAGACATAACATCTCTCTTTCAGTCACTCCACTGGCTCCCCATAACCTCCAGAAGAAAATTTTATATCATGAACCTTAAGTATAAAGCCATCAGCAATTATGCACCTCCTCTTCTTTCCTCTTCTCTTATTACCTCCTCTCATTCCCACCTTCAGGACTTTTCTTGTATTGACCTTATTCTTTGTAACTCCTTACCTCGCTCCACTAGGCTATCCCCCTGTCTCAAGTCCTTGAAAACCTCATTAAAAACATGGAGCCCATTCAATTGAGGTTTCGGGCGATCCGGTAGCCCGTAAGTGAGGTCACAAGTTAATTTGCTATTTAATTGGCATCTTTTTGCAGGCTCCAAATTGGTTACGAGTTACAGCCTTGAAAAAATTGTGATGGTTAAATACGTAACTTACATCCTCCAAATCCTTTGATCTTTCACTTTTGCAAGGGTTATGATGGCTAAAATCGCAAATAGCTATTCATTTGCTCAATTTTCCCAAGCCCGCAAATGTTTTCGCACCCGTAAATGGCAAAAGAAGGAGAAAATCCTACGAGTGCTAGAGAGGACCCGCAAGTGGGTAAACACCTATTCGTAGCACAGTAAATGCAAATAAAACATCACTACTGCAGTAACAAAAGTCTCAAGTTTGCAAATTGGCAACATATAAGATTTATTTTTATGTTTAATTTCGGGATTAAATTGATCTCGGGTATCAATGAGTTAATACATATCAGGTCACCAATATGGACTAGAACAGTATTGGCATTCATTTTCATAATTCTTTATTTTGCGAGTTTGCAAATCTGATCGCAAATCAGACCCCCGAACCTAATTGATTGACATGTAACCTCCATGTTTTACTGCCGTAATAATGACAGTCTCATTTTCTATTGGCTGATTCGAAATGGGAGGTTACGGGCTTGCTTAATTTATCATGTTCCTACCCTGAACTGCTACAAACCAATGCATGGTTTACGGTTTCGGCTTTTGGCGAGTAACTTGCGGCTTTGAGCAATTGAATAGCATCGTAATCGTAGACAAACGGGAGCCCGCAACACACCCACAGACATACGGCCTACATTGCGCTAGTTACGGGCTTGCAATTGAATGTAACTCTATTTAATAAGGTTTATCACCTTCATACTTCATATTCAGCCGTACCCTGGTCACACACACTGTAAAACACACATCAACATAAGAATGGGAAGAAACCAATAAGTGATATATGAAATGCTATGATATAAAAAACTGCATTATTGCATTAGTCTACATATGTATACTTGAATTTATTATAAATTATTTTGATATAAAAAATCCTGCATCAATGATTATGTACACCTGTTTTTTATTATTAATAAATAATTGGTAATTCGATCACTGCCCATAAAATTTGCCACAGACCCACAGCTTTTTTTCAGTTGGTCAACCAAGACCAATGCAATTGCAATTTTCAACTAATCCTAGATTTAAAAAATCACTGGACTACAAAACATTAATATGATATCATCTAATTTTGCACTTTTGGTGCAGCTACTATACATCTTATTGTTTCAATACAGATGGGAATACAGTAGGATAGCAGCACCATAGCGCTTTTCGTGTCAGTTTAATAGATTATATTCAGGAATACTATTTAAACGCATATTCTGAGTGCAATACATTTAGTTTAAATTGTCATAAATCACATAGACATTGAACTGAAATATTTCATATGAAAATATATTTATTTTCTGAGAGATATCTTGAACCCAACAAAAGAAAATCCACATAAACCAATCATTATAAATAACTGGGAGCCAGGGTATCCATTCAAGTAGAGGAATAACTCATTATTTTTGCTAACTTTAATACATTTCTTGGAGAGCTGATGAATCGTTTGTTGTATTCCTAATTAATTAGCTGCTAATCCTGCTAATGACAAATTTACATAATTAAAAGTAAAATATTAATGTGGAGGCTGTGATCTTTGTGCCTCTCATTGTAAGAATTTTTTTTATTATAAGCATATAATGTATTCACATGACAAGCATTTTATTATTTTTTGTTGTTGGCCCTCTTACTCTCGCTAAACAAAATGTGGAATATTTACCACAGTTGGCTAGATGTACTATATATACAGTATATAAATCTATGCTGAATACAAACAAACACACACATATATATATATATACATGTGTGTGTATTCTGCATAGATTAAGGCTTTATGTATATTACAAATATATATATATTATTTATATATATATATATATATATATATATATATATATATACTAGTAACTTGATAGTATCATATGCTATTTGTGTGCCCTCTGTTTCTGTCTGTGGACCTTCTCCATGTGCCCTCACGATCTCTGTGTGCCCTCAGTTTCTTTATGCACCCTCTCTTTGTGTGTGTGTGTGTGCTCTTTCTCTCTCTGTGCACTCTATCTGTGTGTTCCCTCTCTTTGTCTTTGAGCTCTCTTTCTGCCCTCTCTCTTTGTGCCCTCTCTCTCTCTGCCCTCTTTCTGTACTATGTGTGCTCTCTGTCTCTCTTCCTCCAACTTCTCTCTCTGTGTGCCCCCTCTCTCTCTGTGTGCTCTTTCTCTGTGTACCCACTCTCTCTCTATGCACTCTCTCTCTTTCTGAACCCTCTCTCTCTCTCTCTCTCTGCCCACACTCTGCATGTTCTCTCTCTCCCTCCCTCTCCTCCCTCTCCTCATTCTTTCTTCCTCTCTCTTTGCTGCCTACCTCTATCTCTCTCTCTGCCCTCTCTCTCCCTCTATCTTTTGCCCTCCCTCTGCCTCCCAACCTCCCTCTCTCCCTCCCTCCCTCTCATCCTCGCCCTGCCTTCCTACCTCCCTCTCTCCCACTCCTCTCTCTCTGAGGCATACAGACTTTTGTTAATCGACTAAAGGAAGCAATTGTCGGACCACTTCAAAACAATAACATTTAATAGACATTACTGAAACGTGGTGGAATGAAGCTCATGACTGGACTGTTAATCTGGATGGTTATAACCTATTTAGGAAAGATAGGGGCAATGGTAGAAGAGGAGGAGGGATTTGTCTGTATGTTAAGCCTGAATTTAAGCCTATTGTCAGAGAAGATATTTATGGTGGAACTAGCGATAATGTTGAATGTTTGTGGGTAGAGTTAAATAGCGGAGCAGCAAATTCTAAAAAAATATTAGTAGGCGTATGCTATACACCCCCAAATATAATTAAACGTGAGGAAATACAATTATTGTTACAGACTGGAAATGCAGATAAGCACGGGCAAGTTCTAATAATGGGAGATTTTAATTACTCTGAAATAAACTGGATAAATGCGACCAGCAGTTCAGCGAAGGGGTGCAGGTTCTTGAGTACACTCAGGGATCATTATCTGGCCCAGGTTATACAGGAGCCTACTAGAAATGAGGCTATCTTAGATTTAGTCATCACAAATAATATTGATATAGCATCAAATGTTGAAAAAGGGCAACCTGTGGGAAACAGTGATCACAACACAGTCTCATTTCAGATTGAATTAAAAAAACATAACTGTAAGGGGCTAACGAAAACTCTTAATTTTAAAAGGGCAGATTTTAACGGTCTAAGGGAAGCAATACAAAGTATAGACTGGGACAGAGAACTGGCAGGTAAAAATACTGAACATAAATGGACAACGTTCAAATCCTTACTAAATATACATACTTATCACCAAATACCATGTGGAAATAAAAGTAGAAGGAGTAAATCCCAACCCATGTGGCTTAGCAATGAATTGAAGATTAAGATGAGGAGTGAAAAACAAGCATTTCAATTATACAAACAAGAGGGGACAGAGACTGCTTCACGGGAGTACAAGGAAACCAACAAGGCTTGCAAAAGGGCTGGCTAAAATCGTAAATGAAAAGTTAGTTGCAAAGGAGAGTAATACTAACCCTAAAATATTTTTTAAATATATTAATGGGAAGAAGGCCAGGAAGGAAGCTATAGGAACATTACAATGTGACACAGGCCGTCTGATAATTAGTGACCAGGAAAAGGCAGATGAGCTAAATAGGTTCTTTTCTTCGGTATACACAAGGGAGGTACCAGTGGTTAGTACACTGCAACATAATGGGGCTACACTACCTTCACCAAATAACTGGTTAACGCAGGAAAAAATCAAAAAGAGGTTGGAAAAAATAAATGTTAATAAAGCCCCAGGTCCTGATGGAATACATCCACGGGTACTGAGGGAACTGGGTTCTATAATAGCAAAACCATTATATCTAATTTTTCAAGATTCACTCAACACAGGGTCTCTACCAGATGACTGGAGAAAGGCAGAGGTCATACCTACAGGGAGTGCAGAATTATTAGGCAAGTTGTATTTTTGAGGATTAATTTTATTATTGAACAACAACCATGTTCTCAATGAACCCAAAAAACTCATTAATATCAAAGCTGAATATTTTTGGAAGTAGTTTTTAGTTTGTTTTTAGTTTTAGCTATTTTAGGGGGATATCTGTGTGTGCAGGTGACTATTACTGTGCATAATTATTAGGCAACTTAACAAAAAACAAATATATACCCATTTCAATTATTTATTTTTACCAGTGAAACCAATATAACATCTCAACATTCACAAATATACATTTCTGACATTCAAAAACAAAACAAAAACAAACCAGTGACCAATATAGCCACCTTTCTTTGCAAGGACACTCAAAAGCCTGCCATCCATGGATTCTGTCAGTGTTTTGATCTGTTCACCATCAACATTGCGTGCAGCAGCAACCACAGCCTCCCAGACACTATTCAGAGAGGTGTACTGTTTTCCCTCCTTGTAAATCTCACATTTGATGATGGACCACAGGTTCTCAATGGGGTTCAGATCAGGTGAACAAGGAGGCCATGTCATTAGATTTTCTTCTTTTATACCCTTTCTTGCCAGCCACGCTGTGGAGTACTTGGACGCATGTGATGGAGCATTGTCCTGCATGAAAATCATGTTTTTCTTGAAGGATGCAGACTTCTTCCTGTACCACTGCTTGAAGAAGGTGTCTTCCAGGAACTGGCAGTAGGACTGGGAGTTGAGCTTGACTCCAACCTCAACCCGAAAAGGCCCCACAAGCTCATCTTTGATGATACCAGCCCAAACCAGTACTCCACCTCCACCTTGCTGGCGTCTGAGTGGGACTGGAGCTCTCTGCCCTTTACCAATCCAGCCACGGGCCCATCCATCTGGCCCATCAAGACTCACTCTCATTTCATCAGTCCATAAAACCTTAGAAAAATCAGTCTTGACATATTTCTTGGCCCAGTCTTGACGTTTCAGCTTGTGTGTCTTGTTCAGTGGTGGTCGTCTTTCAGCCTTTCTTACCTTGGCCATGTCTCTGAGTATTGCACACCTTGTGCTTTTGGGCACTCCAGTGATGTTGCAGCTCTGAAATATGGCCAAACTGGTGGCAAGTGGCATCGTGGCAGCTGCACGCTTGACTTTTCTCAGTTCATGGGCAGTTATTTTGCGCCTTGGTTTTTCCACACGCTTCTTGCGACCCTGTTGACTATTTTGAATGAAACGCTTGATTGTTCGATGATCACGCTTCAGAAGCTTTGCAATTTTAAGAGTGCTGCATCCCTCTGCAAGATATCTCACTATTTTTGACTTTTCTGAGCCTGTCAAGTCCTTCTTTTGACCCATTTTGCCAAAGGAAAGGAAGTTGCCTAATAATTATGCACACCTGATATAGGGTGTTGATGTCATTAGACCACACCCCTTCTCATTACAGAGATGCACATCCCCTAATATGCTTAATTGGTAGTAGGCTTTCGAGCCTATACAGCTTGGAGTAAGACAACATGCATAAAGAGGATGATGTGGTCAAAATACTCATTTGCCTAATAATTCTGCACTCCCTGTATATTTAAAAAGGGAGCAAGAGCAAATCCAGGGAATTGTAGACCAATGAGTCTCACTTTGGTAGTGGGAAAGCTTTTAGAACAGTTAATAAGGGATAATATACACTAATATGTCTATTCAAAAAGGATTATAAGTAGGAGAAAACATAGATTTATGATTGATAGGTCATGTCAAACAAACCTAATTAGTTTCTATGAGGAGTTTAGTAGGGACTTGGATCAAGGCAACCCAGTGGATGTAGTCTATTTGGATTTTGCAAAGACTTTTGATACAGTGACACATGGGAGACTATTGAGCAAACTAAGGGATACAGGAATTGCCATAAATATTTGCTTATGGATTGAGAGCTGGTTAAAAGAAAGGAAGCAAAGGGTAGTTGTAAATGGAACATACTCCGATTGGACTAATGTGGTAAGTGGGGTTTCTCAGGGCTCAGTATTTTTAACATATTTATTAATGACTTGGAAGTGGGATTAGAGTGTGGTGTCTCCATTTTTGCTGATGACACAAAGTTGCTCAAGGTAATTAAATCAGAAAATGATGTACTTTCCCTCCAAAGGGATTTGCATAAATTAGAGGAATGGGCATGTAAATGGCAGATGAGATTTAATAAATGTAAAGTTATGCATCTGGGAAGGAAAAATAGCCATGCAATTTATAATCTTAATGGAGAAAATGTTGGAGTATCAGATATTGAAAGGGATTTGGGAGTACTTGTGGACAACTGCCTAGGTAACAGTGCTCAATGTCAAGCAGTACCTGCAAAGGCAAGTCAAATATTAGCATGTATTAAGAAGGGTATAGAAGCAAGGGAAGCAAATATAATTATCCCGCTATACAAATCCCTAGTACGCCCTCATTTGGGATATGGAGTACGATTTTGGGCACCACAACATAAAAAGGACATTTTAGAGCTGGAAAAAGTACAGAGAAGGGCAACAAAGCTAATAAAGGGAATGGGGGGGCTAAGTTATGAAGAAAGACTAACAAAATTAATCAAATGTATCCAGGGTCAATACAAGGCATTGTCAAGGTAACTTTTTGTGCCAAGAGGTTTTCAACTGACAAGGGGACATCCTTAGAAGTAAAAAGATTACACCTTAAATAAATAAAATGTTCTTCACAGTAAGGGTGATTAATCTGTGGAATTCTCTACCAAAGGAGGTGGTGAGAGCGGATTTGATATATAACTTTAAAAAGGGATTGAATATATATTTTTAAATAAAAAGGGCATTAGGGCTTTCCTGGATAAATAGAGAGGGAGTATTGATCCAGGGATGAATCCGATCACCAGTATCTGGTTCAGGAAGGAATTTTATATTGTTTTCCCTGTTGAGACAATTGCCAAAGTTTCCCTGGGGATTTTTTCTGTTTGCCTTCCTCTGGATCAGTTTTACAATAAAGCTGTGTATTGCAGATCAGAGGAGATCTAAAAAGGTTGGACTTGATGGACTAAAGTCTTTTATCAGCCTAAATTACTATGTAACTTTGTAACAGACATAGTGAACCAGTAAATGTATTAAAATGTAACTTTTAATAATTTCCATTCAAATAAGCCTAGAATAAAAAAAGTAATTCACAATAAATTAAGATCATAAAAAATAATAGTGCAAAGCCAGATCTGTAGAAACTAAAGTAACAGTAAGAGGAAAGTTCCTATAGGTGGGCTACCTGATTGACTTTGGAGAGATTGTATAGGTGCTGGGTGAAAGCCTTATATCTGAATCCACTACTATTCAGGTAATAGTATTACATACTGAACAATTGATTGCCTGTATCCAATCATAGTTAGTGTTATGTGAGAATTTGAGACTTAAAGATTATGCTCACAAAGTCTCTGTTATGAGCCACATCACTTTCAATAGGTACTGAAAGCTGCTGCAAGATTCCAAACAAACTAATCTTGCTTTGGCCACATAACACTTCCTACCACCTCCTTCCCATACCCGATCCTACCAGGTCAAGTGGTCCCTCCCTCCAACCCCAGGAAGCCTGGGGTGGCCTACAGGCCCTTCAATCTCTTTTGTATCCATTTAGGATAGGGGTAGGCAAGATCGGTCCTGGAGGAGTACACACATGCCTGGATTTCATGATATCCCAGCTACGCACAGGTGAGTCAATCACTTCTTCAGTCATTCTGCTTGACTCACCTGTGCACAGAAAGAATATCTACTAATCCAGGCTTGTGTGTGGCCCTCCACAACCAAACTTGCCCATCCCTGCAATAGGTGGTTTGTGACCCTTGTTGGAGGAAAAAATGCTAGATAAATTAGTTGTAACTATTATTAGCAGGGCTTACAGTTATACTGGCAAGCTACCTGCTTCTGAGCATGTGTAAGAAAAGAGGCTTGGTGTCAAACACCAAAAACATCAATAATTTCAAAATGCATATGCAAATTAGTACTGACGATTAACTGCTTCAGTACACAAATCTGTTGATTTATTTACTGATTTTCTCAAAATAGAAAATAACTAAGAAAGCCAAGAGTACTCCAATGCAATAAATTATTCTGTAATACACATATTTACACAATTATTACAAACATCCTACATATGCCAATTTATTTGTGAAGAGAAATACACTGTATTCTTTTTTGGTATATTTTAATATTATTTGGCTTATTATTTAGCTGTATAGATGCCAGAAAACTTAGATAAGCAGCTTCATGTCCGGGAAAAATTGCACCAAATCCACAAATTCATGAACAAGTCTTGAAATATTACCAGTAATTCTGTCTTGCTAGCACTGCTATTAATTTTCCAATATCCTTTTTGTTTTTTCAGCAATGACATTCATGCTTCAAGTAAGAATTATTCTCAAATTCTAATCATATACCTGACTGATCATAACACTTAAGATGGTGAAGAATGATAGGATTCTATGAAACAATATTGAGTGACAGACGAATCAAAGCCTCAGCAACTCCCTAATCTACATTATTAGACAGGTCAAAGCTTTCTGGATACGTTCCTAATGATTAGCTTTTTTGAAACTAATTTGAAGCGACACATTTTTTTCGTGGCTTATCAGAAACAAGCTCAAACAGCAAACAGAAATGATGCATTAATCTGAAATACAATAATGAGTTCAGAATAGAATCTTTATAATGATTGCGCCGCGAAATATTTTTATGCAATATGATAATTTTCACAATACTGATGAGATTTTCAGATTGTGTTAGCTCAACCATTGATTGATATGACATAAATGGACCACACATCTAAATGCCAATATTTGAATTCACAAAAAGCAGCCGACTCAATAGGATTCAGAATATTAAGTATTGATTTTTACAATATGAAGTTCACCAGGCCCTACATTTACACAGTGGATAGGTTTCTGGGGAACTTTGTATACATAGATAGTGTGGATGAGAAAATGTATTTCATGTTTCTTTTTTAATATTTAGTCATTTATTTTTAGAATATATTTAAAATAATAGGTGAAATTCTTAATGAAATATTCAAACATCTTGACAATGTCATTGAAGAGGCTAAATATTATTTATACTACTTTGGTGTCTAGGCCTAGGCCCAAGAGGCCTTGTATTAGAAGAGCACATTTTCAGGGGGCAGTTATGTCAATTATGGTTGCATTGACACAGAAATGCCTATTTGTAGTAACATTTCTGTCTGTAAATGTACCTAATCCTTTCTGATACATATGTATGTTCTGTCGTGTCTGACTGTCCTTGACCCTATGGACGGCAACACACCAGGCACATCTTGTATCTGGTTGTGCTTATCCATAAGGATATCTTAGCAAAGATACTGGAGTGGGTTGCCAGTTCCTTCTCCAATAAACCACAATTTGTCTGACCTCTATGATATGACCTACCCATCTTGGGTAATCCTACATGGTATTGTTTACATATTGAGACATACACAAACCCTTTCACCACGACAAGGTAGTGATCCAGAAGGGGTTCTGATATATATAAGTACTCATAAACCTATAATTTGGAAAATATATCAAGGGGATAGAGGGAATATAAACTGGTGTGGGGGTGTGCTCAAGTCAATCTGGCTTGGGTGGCTAGCAATAAAGGATTTGCACATTTATATTAATTAAACCATCATTTTTTATGGATTAAAAAGTCCCAGTACACATATCATTTTAGCCATTTAGATATATACTAAATATGGGCCTCCATACAAATATGGCTAGCTACAAAATTGGGATGATGATCCATATCTATTCATTGTTAGGACTAAACGTGTTCCATCCTCATAAGTTTCATTTGTAAAGTACTTGTAGAACAAACATGGAACTACCAAAGAAGCAAAATTAAGTACCGTACATAATAGTAATCAGTGAACTTAGTTAAACTTCTATTAACTTTATTTGCTAATGGAGTACAATATTTTACGATTTGGCATTTTATTAGAACAAGAGCCTCATTAAATTCCAAGCCCGTAATTCCAATGCCTGAGGCAGTAAGCCTACGGGCTTGAAAATTGCAACAGGTAAATTGTCTCAAGCCCGCAACTGCATGTCAGAAAGCCAAAATCGTAAATCATGTTTCTATATGGGGCATTTCAGGGCCTGATTATGATCAATTAAGCAAGACCCGTAACCTGCTGCTTAGACAGAGCCAATAGTAAATGAGACAGCCGGACGTCAGTAAAACATGGAGTATAAATAATAATTAGTGTTTAGAAGTTCGATTTGCGATTGGACTCGCAATCCACAAATGTTGCAATCTAAAATAAATCAATAAATCTACTATTCTAGTGCATGCAAGTTCAATGATATTTATTAACCCATTGATTGCCGGGTCGATATAACACGGAAATTACACATATATTATTTGACAATTTAATTGGGCCCTTGGAGTTTTGTGATGTAGACATGAAAGAAAGCATTTGGTGGTACATTTGTGCCAAAACAGCCTGTTTCAAAATCAAAATCAAAAGATCTCAGTTGTGTAAACGTGAAAGCGTCACTTAACTGATGGCGTTAGGGTGAAGCTATGAATATAGGAACTGTATAAAAGGAGGGATTCAGCTTATATTTCTATTGCTATCTAGGTTTTTTTATGCTCTATGTGATTACTAGTTACAACATGAATTTGCTATCAAGAATGTTATCACGTGTGACACTAAATGGGTAGTTCGGCTAATTGGTTGGAGAAATATGAAAACATTTAAAGTACTAGCATAATTCAATGTCAATTGTGTACCAAACTAATAACATTATCAGCTGTGTCATGGATATAAAAACATTTATTGGAAAAATCTGAAGTCTTCAGACTCTATTTATAAATACAAGAATGTATGCTGGATGATGGGGGGCTGTTTTGAGGGAGGGCGTGGGAGGATGGAAAAAAGAGGAGTACATATGCTTTGTTAGATAATTGGATACAATTTAAATTGACACCTCACCCTTTCACAGGCCCAGAAGCTGGAACGTTGCATCAATAGATGCAACCACAGGTCTCCAGAAATGTAAACATCTCTATCTCACACACAATTTCCACCAATATTTCATGGATCCCTCCAGTGTTCTGAAGAGGCATAAAAATAATTTCTAATTAAAAACAAGATTTATAACTTATTTCTTGCTTATGTATGCTCTTAGTCAGACTCAAAGTTTTCAGACATATATATATACTTTTAGTTGAACAGTAGCCTTTTAAAAGAGGGAATAGTGTCATATTTTAATAGATATGCTCCACCAAATACCAGGCACTGGAGATAACTTACATGTCTCACCATACTTAGTATGTCCAATGCAGTTGTATATAATAATTCCACTGTAGGACAAGACCACTCTCATGACATCAGGATCGCTAGTTGCATTAGAAGCACTGTTTGCTGAGTAATAATGTAGCAAAATAGGTCCATTGGCCTCTTTGGACTAGTAGGTATGCATAGAATGTATTTTTAACCTTTTATTGGAGGGTATTTTAATCACCTTTCTACACAGCATCTATAATAAGGTGAACAGAAACTAGCATGCTTTCTTTTGCCTCTCCTATACTAACTAATATAAAAAATAACAATTAAGATGTGTGTTTATGTTGCGCAGTCATGTCTGACTCTCCATGACCTCAATACACCATGCTAATCCACTTGGTATCCATGGCAAAGATACTAGAGTGGGTTGCAAGTTCCTTTGCAAGTGGGGCCACAGCATACAGCTCCTGGTATTCCTAGGTGGACTCCCATCCAATTACTGACCAGGACCAACCCTGCGCAGCTTCAGTATGGTGTGACCTCTTGGTTCCCCGGCTGGAATCAAACCCAGGTCCATGCGCTGAAAGCACCAAATCCTAACCACTGGACCACAAGGGAAGCCTAACAATTAAGCTACCTTTTCCTAATGTCCATGGGCCTCATTCTATTATCGGACGTAAATCGGCCGTAAGGCTGCGATTCCTTGCGGGGGTTCTGTTAACTTGCAATTCAATTATACGGCCCGCAAGGATCTCCTCTTACGGCCGGCCGCTTATCTTAGAACCGGCCGTAAGCTCAGAAATCTACAAAGTCAAAAATAAATTCAAGCCTGCACTGTACAGCTCTGTAAATGCTAGGGATCATATTGGGGGACATGAGGATTAAAAGTAACCCACTCTCAAGCTTGCACATCAGCCCAAACCCGAGTTTAATTTAACTGTTTATTTTCCGGCTGCGGCGTGGGCGGGTCTGAGGTGCTCCAAGCCCTATGGACTTTTTACATGTATATTTGACATATATTAAAAAATATATATTTTACGGATTTGAGTATAGGGGAAATTTGTGCTATTTTTTCTAACACCTAAAATCACTTTATAGTCTTCTCAAAGTGCAGGATGGCTTTATTTGAGCTATTTTATGTGCTTAATTGGTGCTAGCGGGACCTTTTTGCTGCAAGTAAGCTGCGGCTCGTTTTTAGCCTTGCAGACAGGGTTCCCGGAGCAATAGAATAGCAACCAGGCTTTTCTTACGGCCGATTTCCTTGCTGCCATTTTAGATTAAAGGCTTTCCTCCGCGCGATCGGCTGCAAGAGATAACAAGGCGCCGGCCGCAAGCCTGCCGGAGCCTCCGGCCGTAAGGGAATAGAATAGGCGAATAGCTTGCGGCCGGTCCTTGCGGCCCCGCAACGGCCGATAATAGAAGGAGGCCCCATGTGTATGTGTTAATTTACATAGATTTCCTTACTTATATACAGCCTTATTAAATTGCAATTCGGCAAACTGAATAGGGCTCTATTTAAGCACATAGCATATTTTTTTACAGAAGTTTCTAGTTAGTGATCTTCTATCCAAAAGTAAGGTCTTCACCAACTAAAAACTTCTGTAAAAAAATATGCTCTGTGCTTATATAGAGCCCTATTCAATGTGCTGAATTGCAATTTAATAAGGCTGTATATAAGTAAGGAAATCTATGTAAATTAACATTGCGAGGTTGTTGGTTGTGTGCTATGAGCATTGTGTTTTTTTGCTAATGCTAATGAAATAATGAATAAAATAATACATTAATATACTTTACCTATTTTTACCTATATATTTGAAGTAATATATGCAGGAAGCACTGTGCAGAAGAGCTGGCAATCTGTTTTCATGTTGCTGCAGTATACAATGTGTGTTTTCAGTGCTGTGGAGCTGCTGTGTAAGTGTCAGTAATGTGTGCAGTGTGTAGTATAAATAGTAAACGTGCTCAAGCCAAATCTGTTACGGTAGTTGTGTACTTCCGCATTGTGTAAGTTAGTGTTGTAAAATGGCGCCTAATATGTGTTACGCATCTGTGGGTGATTTGGCGTCCTTGTTCTTGGACCGTGTCCGTGTTTTTTGGAAAATTTGTGTTTGGTGGTGTTTTGCGTCTTTAGAGTCCTAGAGCCTCATTTTCGTTTTTTTTCATCGCCTATTTTTTCTCTTGCTTAGGTGATTTTCGGGTGTCTAAACTCTTGTAATTGGAGTCAAATCGAGGTGTAACTTCACTTTTCGAGGTCCTCGGTGCCCCCCCTTGCTGTGGGTAAGCTTTTTATGTATTTCTTGTGTGTATATATGATGTTTTTCATGTTTTCATGTGCGCGGGTTTTGGGCGGTAAGGTCGTATTGTTTTTTTTTTCTGTACCGCGTCTCGTATTTTTTTCACGTAAGTCCACGTAAGTGCGAGGTCTGCAGTTGCTGGCAATGAGCGAGGGCCGCAAGCAAAAACAATATTAATGGAGGGCCCTGTCTTGCAAACTTAAAGACTAATATATAAATGTTTATATATATATATATATATTTTTTTTTTTTTATTATTTAAAAACAAAGTTTTTATGGTAAGTCCGTGAGTTTTCAATCCTGCGCGGTGCTTTAGGGTAAGTGCTATGGACACCGGATTCCAAGCTCAAAGACAGGGCCATCCACTCTTTGCAATGTGTGAATCTTGAACTTGTCTCTGCCTGTAACTTAACCTATGTATAGCGCTACGGAATATGTTGGCGCGTTACAAATAAACGATAATAATAATAATAATATTTATATATTGTATAAAATGACCCATATATAGTGAAAATGATTTTATTTACTATTTATATAACAGTATTGTTTGCGTAATATCAGAACAACTGCACAGGATTTTTTTTGTCTAATATGTAAATCTTGGTGTTATTTGCATCCCTGTTTTTCTGTGATTTCTGTGTGTTTCATGCACTAGATCAGCATATTCGCATAAGAGGTTATCTGCTTTTTTACTTCAAATAAATCAAGTAACTTTTAAGTAAGTGTGGAACACATTGTATACACATTCCAAAGCCAGAGATGTATCTTATCGTAAAACAAAATACTCTCCTCATAAAAAAGGATTAGTCGGAAAAACATTTCTACCCTGTGGCAGAGAATAATACAGAAAAAAAAAACCTGCATAAAATGCACTGATGGAAAAAAAAAATCATAATCTATAGATTAAGGACTTAATCAAAAGATTATGCCTCTGCTCGCAGGTTTGTATTTTCACAATTTCCTCATTCAGGACTAAAACAGAAACATCCTGATTACCCACATTTCATTCTGAACATAGCCATCTGTTAATAAACTATTTGAGTTAATCTGCTATTGAAGAGAGACAGATTTTACAATCTGTACTGCTTTGTACAAAATTGCAGTGCACCTAGAATAAAAGCCATTACCGTCTAAATAAAGCAAATACAGAGAATTCTTTCATCTAAAAAACAATTCTAAAATGGCCAAAAATGCTGTTAAAGTTCTGAAATCACATAGAATGGGTTTGGAACAGCAGGAAGCTTTATTACTGCCTAGAAGCTATTTCAGAGAGTTTTTATATTTCTTTTTTATTATATCCCCTTATTTATGTAACATCTATTTTTTTGTACTAAATAATAATAATAGATATAATATTCTTTCTCTGTATAAAATATATAATTTGATAAAAATGCCATAAATATATCATTTTATTATTATTTATTGTTTGTTTCTTCCTACTTATTCCAATATTAGTAATAAGCATTGTAAATAAATGAAACTTTCTTCTATTCCAGTATTTCCTTTTCTATTTTATCTTCCTTGTGCCTAGATTTTTTTTCACACTTTTTCATAATAACTTGTATCAGAGCTCCCAGGCATTATTTATTTGAAGCTTTTACCTATACTTTTAAAACTGTTCAAAATTGTTTCTGATGCCAAACCACTTACTGTATATTATAGTAATATAGACTTTATTTCAAAATAGTTTATGGCAACATGTACCATTTTTACAGAGCAACTGGCACTTTTTCACCCGATCAAGTAAAGGATAAGGTCCTAAAAATGGTTTAATCCTCAGAGAAAGTGCCCTGTATCATATAAGTTGTAGGTTCAAGTCAGGAGTGTAGGAACCAAAATAATTCTCGGGTGGGGATACAGCTCACTTGATGCACAGGACACTTCTATACTCATACATACACACAATGAGAAATCTGGTGGGGATTTGTTCCCCTCATCCCCCCAGTTCCTACACCCATGGTTCCAGTTTCCAATACCTAATAACACTTCACTCTATGGGTTTTAATCAATTGGAGTAAATAAATAGTAGAATCAGAAACCCCACGTAAAATATACTTGCACAACTTTCCACTATTCATTTCACTTTCCCACCCTCTCCTTTCCCTCACTTCTTCACATCCTCTACCTTTCCTGACTCCTTTCAACCCTTTTTTCCCACCCTCTCCCTTCCCCCACTCCTTCAAATCCTCTACCTTCCCTGACTCCTTCCAACCATCTCTTCCCTCTCTCCCTTCTCTCACTCCTTCC
Organism: Discoglossus pictus; assembly: GCA_027410445.1. Lineage (NCBI taxonomy): Eukaryota > Metazoa > Chordata > Amphibia > Anura > Alytidae > Discoglossus > Discoglossus pictus. The sequence continues at coordinate 21,655,313 of CM050166.1, read as the reverse complement.
CACCCTATCCCTCTCTCCCTTCTCTCAGTCCTTGCCACCATAACCCTCTCTCCATTCTCTAATTCCTACCACCCTCTCCCTTCCCTCACTCCTTCACATGCTCTACCTTTCCTGACTCCTTCCAACCATCTCTTCCCACTCTCTCCCTCTTTTCCTTACCTCTCTCCCTTCTCTCACTCCTTCCCACCCTCTCCCTCTATCCCTTCTCTCAATCCTTGCCATCCGTATCCCTCTCTCCATTCTCTTATTCCTCCCACCCTCTACCTTCCCTGACTCCTTCCAATCCTTTCTTCCCACCCTCTCCCTTCCCTCACTCCTTCAAATCCTCTACCTTCCCTGACTCCTTCCAACCATCCCTTCCCACTCTCTCACTCTTTCCCTTCCCTCTCTCCCTTCTTTCACTCCTTCCCACCCTCTCCCTCTCTCCGTTCTCTAACTCCTGCCCACCCTCCCCCTCTCTCCTGTCTCACTATTTCCCACCCTTTCCCTCTGTACCTTCTGTCATGCCTTCCCACCCTCTCCCTCTCTCTCTTCTCTCACCTCTACCCACCATTTCCCTCTCCCACTCCCTTCCCACCCTCTCCCTCTCTCCCTTATCTCACTCCTTCCCACCCTCTCCATCTCTCCATTCTCTTATTCCTTCCCACCCTGACTCCTTCCAACCTTCATTTCCCACCATCTCCCTTGCGCAACACGGTCATGCATGAATACACTGCAACTGCGCAAATGCGCAAATCCAACTAACTGCACATTTCCCATGATTTATCGCTAGTAGCTTTTGACTAACGCCTGTGCAGAACGCGTCTCGCACACGTTACTCACAAGCTGACAACTATTACAGTGGATATTATGGTGGGTATAGACTTCACTATTTTACAGCTACAGTTCAGTGCTGGCATGATTTGCTGGATGTCGATATTATTATAGTGAAGATTTTTTTGTAACAGTGAACCTTTAGTATCTATCAGCAATAAAACTCAAAATATATTACTATCCACCAAATTCACTTTTGATACAGCATGACAGAAAGTCTGGGAGCGCCATGTCCCTTTAAAATACCTACTCATATTTATTAATTGATGTATTTCTTGTGATTGTTGAAAAAAACGACAGTAAGGGTCTTGTGTTTGCTTAGAGATAAAACCGCACTATCTTAATAAATCATCAAACCAGACCAGCTGAGCTTTACAGCAAACTCATTTACAAATGTAAATGATAAAAGCTAAAGTGCACCTGCCTTTCCTGTATTTTCTACCCCAAAGCAATAATTGCTATTGTTAAAAAAATAGTATTACATTTAATTACACATTATATTATTGTTAGCACTTAAACAAATATGTGTTTTGCAGATGGAAAGGAAAGCTGACGATGGAAAAGCAATTATGAAGAGTAGAAGCATTATTCTAAATTTTATTTAATTATTATTACATTTAAAAAGCATTCTTAAATTATATTGATTAGGTATTTATTTTTTAGTGTCTAATGAGTGCTAAAATCATACATATTCAGAGTTTGCATACATGTCCTGTAGGTAACATATTCATTATCACTGTTTAATAATGTAGAAGCATTGAATCTAAAGACAGAGATTTATCAAAGGGCAAATGCATTATTATCCGCGTATCGATTTGTCTCAATTCACCTCAATACACCACTAGAGCTCAGCATTAAAATGATCAAAATTAGCAAATGTATCAAGTCGCGTATGTGAATTCAACAATATCATATAGATTAGTATGTAGGAATGGTTTTCAATGGGAGGCTTATCACATATATAGTTGTGAGCGTACGAGTTGTTGCTAACGCTGCGGGCTCGCTCCGCGACTCGCGTAGCGAGCTGCGGCCCTCGCGTAGCGAGGGCACTGGCTGAGGGTCTCATTTGCTGGCATGGAGCGCCGTAGGCGCTCCATGCCAGCACCTGAGGACCTCGCAAAGCGAGGGTCGCAGTTGCTGGCATGGAGCGCCGAAGGCGCTCCATGCCAGCAACTGCGACCCTCGCAAACTTCACGTCGCAACCCAAACAGCACGACACACACATTACGACACTCGCAAACAACATACGACACACGTTCACACACATTACGGACTCGCAACACTCGGACGCAACTCGCGAACATTACAAAATGTAAAACACAATACATACACACAGCACATACATAAAAACCTTACCTACACCAAGAGGGAGCACCCAGGACCTCAAAAATGCAACTTAGACCTCGATTTTACTCGAAATAAAAGAGTTTAGAGACTAAAAAAAAATCTAAGCGACAGAAAAAATGGCCGCCGAACAAAACGAAAACGAGGCTACAGCACTCTAAACTCGCAAAACACCACAAGAAACTCGCAAAACACCACAAGAAACTCGCAAAACGCCACAAACCACCTACGGATATTCATACCACACAGTGCACACATTCAGAACGCTTACACAGCAGCTCCACACCACTAATGCTGCAGCAACATCAACACAGATTGCCAGCTCTTCATCACAATGCTTCAAAATAGGTACAGTATATTCACTTAGTAATGTATTACATATTTCATTATTATACACCAAACAGCATTAGCTACCTTACAATTTCATTGCCGTCATTTTTTGACGGGCAATTCGCTAGTTACATAATAAAAGAGGGCCATTTTACATGCACTCTATATGTATAAGTAGGGTTCCCTGATGATCCAGTGGTTAGGAATTGGTGCTTTCCCCTCTGTGACTTGGGTTCGATTCCAGTCAGGGAACCAAGAGGTCACACCACCCTGAGGCCATGCAGGATTTGGCCTGGTCAGTACTTGGATGGGAAACCACCTTAGAATACCAGGATCTGTATGTTGTGGCCCACTGAGGAAGGAACTGGCAACCCACTCCAGTATCTCTGCCATGAATACCAAGTGGATCCGCATGGTGTGTTATAGTCCATAAGAGTCGGACACAACTGATGAACGATGCAAACACACATATGTATTTTACATATAAATATACACTATATGTATAGTAATTGAAGAGTCACAGAATGGTCATACTTCCACTAGTACTACTACTTGCAATAATAATACTACTACTACTAATAATAATAATAATAATAACAATAATAATATTTAATATTAAAGATTGTAACTATTAATAAAAATAATTTGATACTAGCATAACAATATATATATATATAGGACTGAAGGAGTTACTCAGGAGGACTGAAGGAGTTACTTAACTGCACCATGGCAGTCATGGTTTAAGACTGCTCCTGGAGTATGGGTGGGGCTGCTTATTGACTGTTTGCCTGAATTGGAGCAAGAGACACACAGTAAGACAGCAGCTTGCAAAATATGGTTGCTCGGACCAGAGTGGAGACCTGGACCAGAGTGGAGACCTGGACATCTGAAGAATATACAGGGCAGTGATTTTTAAAATGATTGGACTGATTGTTTTTGCTCCACCCAGGTTTAGTTGGATGATAGCCGGTTAGTGAGAAAACTGTTTATTGATTAAGGTCGTGGTTCAGTAGAAGCTAGGCCAATTATTTTCATTGCTTTGTTTTGTTTGATATTTTTGTATCACTAGGTACATTTTGTAAGAGTATATATATATATATATACTCTTGTATTGTGTTCCTCTATCAAACTGCTTGAAACATGAGCACAAACCCAGATGCAAATGCTATCTATCTATCTATCTATCTATCTATCTATCTATCTTATAATTATTTATAATACATAATAACAATTAGTATTTATTTTTATTATTATTATTATTATTATTATTATATAACTAGCAACTTGCCTGTCAAAAATGTGAATCCTGGCAATGCTGTTCGCCATACAATGGGAGCCTCTCTCCCTCTACTTTATGGGCCTCGCGATGAGCGTCTTTGATGCTCATTGCGAGTCTCTCCCTGTGTCTACTTCCTCCCTTGTGTCTCCTTTCCCCCACCTTTCTCTCCCTTGTGTCTCCCCCCATGTTTTTAACCCATCTCGCCCCCTGTGTCTTTCCCCCCTGTCCCCCGTGTCTCTTCCCGACCTCTCTCTCCCTTGTGTCTCTTACCCCTCTCCCTCCCCTGTGTCTCTTTCCCCCCTGTGTCTCTTTCCTTATGTCTCTTCCCCCTCTGTGTCTCTTCCCCCTCCCTCATGTCTGTTCCCCCATTTCCCTCCCCTGTGTCTCTACCCACTCCTCTGCCTCTCCTGTGTCTGTCCCCCTCCTCTCGCTCCGCCTTTTTCTCTCCCCCCTCCTCTCACTCCCTTGTGTCTCTCCCCAACTAATTTTTGTCTCTCCCCCCTCTCACTCCCCTGTGTCTCTCCCCCCTCTCATTCCTCTGTGTCTCTCCCCCTCTCATTCCCCTGCGTCTCTCCTCCCCCTCTCATTCCCCTGTGTCTCTCCCCCTCCTCTCCCTCCCCTGTGTATCTCCCCCCTCTCATTCCTGTGTCTCTCCCTCCTCTCATTCCCCTGCGTCTCTCCCCCCCCTCTCATTCCCCTGTGTCTCTCCCCCTCCTCTCCCTCCCCTATGTGTCTACCTCCTTCCTCTCCTACCCCCATGTCTCCCCCTCCCCTGTGTCTCTTCCCCCCTCATCTCACTCCTTTGTGTCTCTGCCCCTCCTCTCACTCCCCTGTGTCTCCCCACCCTCCTCTCACTCCCCTTTGTCTCTCCCCCTCCTCTCACTCCCCTGTGTCTCTTCCCCCCTCCTCTCACTCCCCTGTGTCTCTCCCCCTCCTCTGTGTCTCTCCCCTCTCATTCCCCTGTGTCTCTCCCCCTCCTCTGTGTCTCTTCCCCCTTCCTTGTGTGTCTACCGCCTCCTCTCCCACCCCTATGTATCTCCCCCCTCCCCTGTGTCTCCATCCCCCTCCTCTCCCTTCTGTGTGTCTCTCCCCCTCACTCCTTTATGTCTCTCCCCCCTCCTCTCACCCCCTGTGTCTCTCCCCCCTCCTCTCACTCCTTTGTGTCTCTCCCCCACCTCTCACTCCCCTGTGTCTCTTCCCCTCTCACTCCCCTGTGTCTCTCCCCCTCCTCACTCCCCTGTGTCTCTACCCTCCTCTGTGTGTTATCCCCCTCCCCTGTGTGTCTCCCCCCCTCCTCTCCCACTGCTGTGTGTCTCCCCCCTACCCTGTGTCTCTTCCCCTCTCCTCTCCCTCCCCTGTGTCTCTCCCCCTCCACTCCATGCCCTGTGTCTTCCCCCTCCTTCCCTATGTGTCTCCTCTCCTCCTCCTCCTCTCTCTCTTCGTCACGTCAAGTCGCGCAATGCGCAGGTGCGGCTTGTTGCGCAATGCGCGGCTTACGCCGCTTAATGCGCATGCTTGGCTTATGCCGCGCAATGAGAATGCGCGCCAAATTTGTAGCAATTGTATTTGTCAAACTGCTATTTGTCGCAAGCGTGACGACGAATCGCAGTTTGACAACTATTATATGTGATAATAATAATACCATTACCATTACTACCATTATTATTATTATTACTTTTGTAGTAATAATTGAAGGGGTCCTGGGGTACCCAATACCTTTATTGAATTATAGGCTTTGGGGAGCTAGATACATTTATCCATTTCCTTTTGTTCTGATGGCAGTAAAAGGTACAACAGAAGAAATTATTATTAGAGTATTACGAGCAGCCGCTAAGGCTTTAAACAGTTGGTCAGAATATCTGTTATATGCTGGAGACCCTGTCTGATAACAAGAGAGGAGCAAAAAATTATAAACTAATAATGCATTTGAGAACTAATTATGCTTGTAGCTGAACTAGAACATAAAATCATTATTCAAGATTGTGTAATATAAATTACAGTATGCAACGCACCATTTTGAACGCTTTCTTTTCAAATAATGTTCATGACCATTGCAGGAATAGAAAAGTTTGTATTTAATATAACATAAACTTGGCGTTCAGGTTTTGAATTTACCTGAGTTTGCTAAGAGTGGTGTCAATTTCAAACTGATCCAAATATGTAACAAAGATTATTGACCTCTCCCTGTTCCCTACCCTTCAATTGATTGAGCTCTGAGGAACACAACATGGATTCTTATATTCAATATAGTCTTTAAAGTGTTTGATTTTCTCCCAAAAAAGGTTTTACACAACTGCTAATGTTATTAGCTTTTTAAATTATATAAAAAATAAATGCCTTCTGTCTTGAAGGACAGTGGGCCTTTAAGATAAACTCCACGTGTAAACACGGTTACTTGGTTTGATCTGTTCCAGAATAAATAGGAAAAAAACACTGAGGCCCTCATTCAATTGCAATTTGCAAAATTGAATAGGGCCCTAAATAACCACATTACATATATTTTTGAAAGAAGTTTTTTGTTAGCAAGCATCTATCCAAAAGAAAGGTTTTCACTAACTAAAAACTTCTTTAAAAAATATATGTTATGTGCTTATTTAGGGTCCAATTCAATTGGGCAAATTGCAATTGAATGAGGCCCTGAGAAGCTAATTAATATTTTACAGAAAGTATTTACAAGCCAATGTTTCAAATAAATAAAATAATATGAATAGGTAATTAGGATTAGATGACACCAGGGCAGAAAAAAAACAAGTTAATATACAGTAGCATATTTCACAATTCAGTGAAAGTCTTAACAAGTAATTAGTTTAAAAATAGACCTTTATTATTAATTATTGGTTCTATTGTCAGAAATAAAATTCTAGTATTTTTCTTTGAAGTTATGGGACACAGAAATTTGTAATTTAAAGGACCACCATAGATTTGAAAGAGCTCAACATGTTTATGAAGAATGTAACAAGCTAATTAGAAAATCTTGAATTTAGCTGACTCTACTTGTGTCATGAGGGATCCCAGCTTTAACTGTCAATCTGTCTGTAGACTGAGGGGTTTTAAGATCTAGGTATTACTCTATGCTTTAGTCAAGGCAAGGGCGGATCTACCAGTGGAGCAGGAGGTGTAGTGCACCAGGGCCCTCATATATGGGGCAGTGCTGATAAATTTGTAAAAAAAGAAAATTTGGATTTCATTTTTTTTCTGTAGTGTACTGGGCCCCTTACTCTAGCTAACCCATCATAGCCCTCTGGGCCCCTCTGAGCCTCCGTGGCTGCCCAAACCTTTGGTATGAAATTGGTGTGTTTTAATAAGAGCACTTCTACTGAAGCAAGAGCAAGGGTTACAAAGTGACAGCAAAGTACAGGGGGTGGGTTCTAGGAAGGAAAAAAGAAAGGAGACAGTGATGGATGCTATATGAGGTGGGTGCTTACAGTGGTTGGGTGCTGTGCAGTGTTGGATGCTGACAAGGACTGGGTGGGGATGGATTCTTAGAGGTGTGAATGCAGTTATGGAAAGGGATCTGGGGGAGGAGCTATGAGTGATTTGTTTGTTTGCGGGGCCCATGCAAAATATTTTTTACAACCCTCCAGAGGGGGCCTAACACTTTTTTTGCACCAAGGCCCTCCATTCTCTAACTGCGCCACTGTATCAAGAAGCAAGTTACAGTGGTAGTTTTTAACAGATTTGTAGATTTTACCTTAATCCAGAGTTATTCCCATTTCCATTGGGTTTATAAATATACAATGAGCAAGAGCTAAATGTCCACTTCCAGTAAAGCACAATGGAATACAACATAAATTCAAATCTGTATTTATATATTTTTTAAATGTGTAAATATTTTGCACAAAGTTGTACATAAATATAAGATTTCAGTGATGCCCTTGCCTATCATTTCTAGTATCTCAGCTGGTGCAGTCTTACATATGTTATACAAGAAGAAAAATGGAGAGGACACCTTTTAATTCTGACCAATAGTATATCTCCTCCAAGCAACGTTATTTATAATTTTATCATATATAGATGAAAAAATAATAATAAATACCAAGTCCAGTATTAAGTGAAATTAAAACTTAATTTTTATTGAAATCAATAGATAAAACAATCATGTAAGTATAAAAAATTACATTTAAAAATAACGTGAAACTTGTCTCACAATCTAGAATCTAGCTAGATTAAGAAGCAAGGTATGATTGGCAGTCTATAATGATCAGTCAATTAGTCCCAATAACATTTACACACTATACCATATATTATTCTCAGAGTATGATATACAAGTAGTGCAACATTTGTATATACACAAAGTATTAGTTTTAGCCCAAACCTATTAGGCTAAACATATATTTAAACCTCTTAAGCTAATTCAAGGATATCAATAAGCACCAAGCATTAAGTGTCACATATAAATGTGTAGGTGCAAGAGTTTCAAACATACTGAAAGGCAGAGGTGGCAATAACAGTGGAAACAAAGTTTACCACTGTGGCCCTAGATAAATGGTATGTAGTGGAGTTGCCCTTGGAATGAAAAAACTATGGGGACCCACTACTTATCCCCTATTCCCTATATGCAATAGATATACTTTCTAGGTCCAACCATAAGCTCTCTCTGACTTTTCCCCTGTTTTTCCCCTCCATGAATCTTCTGAATGAATGCTGGTACTCTGGACGACGTTGTCTGTACTGCAGATGCGCAAGTCAGTGGTCTCTAGGCGCATATGGCTGCCTCGTGAAGTCAGCAAAGTGGGACAAGTGCAGGAACCAATCAGGAACCGCGCGTTTCGTGTCTGGCTTCAACAGAGATCAGTCTCATTTGAGGAACTGTCCAGGTACTTATTGGGTAGGGTAAGTAATTAGAGCGGATTATTGTCTAGCTCTTTTGACTTTGTTTTCAGATTGTTCAAGCACCAGAATGTCCTGGAGGAGTGGATTAGAAGAGTTAATTGGTGCCAGAAATGTCATATTATGCATGTAACGAATGCACACATTCTCTTATCAATCTGACCTCTCCATAATAAGTCTAATTGGTTTAATTGTGTGTCAATTGTTCAAATAAATAAATAAACGGATGGTAAGGACAATTGGTCTATAATGCATAATAAAAAGAACAATTTGCTTGCAATGTGTGATTATTTGAAAAATAGGTTAGGTGAACAACAATACTAGGGGTCTCCTTATGTAAATATAGGGATGGCTAATATATAGCTACAATATCCATACATTTATAAACAAAAAGAATAACTAATGTGATCAGCAGTGTATAATATAATAGAAATGAATATGCAGAGGAAAGAACAGACACCTTTAAGTTCCAATCACATGATATAAACCCCTCCAGCCATCAATATTGGCATATATATAATCATATTGAAAAAAGGATGGAATTGATTATAGAAATATATTAAAATATAACTTTTATTTACAAACAATAAAAATGTATATACAATATAAATAGAAAATGATCCAATTCATTATATAATGGCATCTATCAATAAGTTAATTGCTCAATCAATCATCGTATGAATGGCTGACAGATATTACCAAATATATATATAATTCATTGAGGGTGCCAAATATATCACTAAGGTTGCCAAAGAATATATACATATATACAAAGAGGACTGAAGTGGAGACAGAGGGGACAAAATTAGATTACTGTGGCCCTATCTAACACTTATAGTGGAAGGCCCTAATGAGAAATCTATGGGGACCCACTATTTATCCCCTATCCCTCAAAGAAATCTAAGTCCTACACTATCAATAGCTAGGACTAATCCCCTCTGCTCCACTTACCTTATAGTCCTAATACCAGGCTTGTACAACACAGCACAGTCAAAAATGGCTCAGAGACAGCGTGCACACGCTGTTAGTGACGTCATCAACGGGCGACCCGCAATGCAGCTGATCGACGCGCGCGTTTCGCATACTTCCGCTTCCTCCAGGATCAGTATCAATAGAATAATGGTCTGGCTCTTTTATAGCTCTCAGACAGGTTCGTGTGCAAAAATGGAAACTCATGGCGAATGCAGTAGGTCCTGCAAGGACAATAGAACATTAAAACAGTGTATTCTTTAAAGTGACAAATTACTTGCTTTAATATGGGAAATGAAAAGATCAAATATATACATAATATAATCTACACCAGACAGTCTGTGGAATATGACAGTTACCAGTGTAATATAGATGAAAGGCAATATTAAATTAATTAATGATACGTTATCATATTTTCTGGAACATACTCAAGTACATATATAATACCAGGTCTGATCTACACATTTGATTGATATCAAACATTTGCATAATATAAATATACGTATATACAAAATGGATATAATTACTCAGACACCTAGTTACTCTATAATAAAATTAGGAATGGAAGGTTAGATCTTTGAAAATAAAATCGCAGAGATCCAATCAAATACAACTATATCCCTAAGATCTCATATGGTCAGATATTAGGGTCAAAGTAATATAGTTACATCCAAATAATCTTCTCTAACAGAAAGTTATGAATCATGTGTCAGTATGATCTGACTCTAGATATATACCCCAAAATTATTATATTCATTAAGACCGTTAGGTGAAACTGTATCAAGTATCGAAATCCACTTTGTTTCAGCTTTTAAAAGCTCTTGTTCAAGATCTCCTCTCCTAATACCTAGGGATATTTTTTGGAGCACCCAGCATCGTAATTTAGGTTTGGACATACAGTACTTCATGGAAATGCCTGGCGACTCTTTGATAAGCCTTTTTTAGCGACATGTTACTATAGCCTGTATCCTTTAATCTGTCCTTAAGTTCCAAGGCTCTTTTCTTAAAGATCTGAGTGCCAGAGCAATTTCTTCTCAGGCGAAGGAATTCGCCTACCGGTATGGCTTTTAAAGTGGGGGAGAAATGTGAACTTTTAAAGTGCAGAGTGCTATTGGTGGCAGTTGGTTTCCTGTATAGGTCCGTGGTCACAACCCATATCATTCTTGATTATGGTAATATCCAAAAAATCAATCCTATTAGGATCAATCGTGTGCATCAATTTGAGATTGAGGGTATTGTTGTTCAAAGTTGAGATAAATTGTTCAAGATTGTGGACTGTATCATTCCATATAATAAATATGTCATCGATATATCTTATCCAGAGTAATATATGTTCTGTGAACATTATATTACTCTCATTGAAGACTATCTCACTTTCCCACCATCCGAGATAAAGGTTGGCATAGGTGGGTGCCACTGCAGAGCCCATGGCTGTGCCACGTTTTTGTAGATAAAACTTGTCATTGGAAACAAAATAGTTGTGGTAGAGAATAAACTTGAGCATCCTAATTAAAAAAATATTCCTGCTTTGATTGATAATCGTATCCATATCAAGAAAATGCTTGATAGCATCGCATCCTGCTCTGTGATCTATTGAAGTGTAGAGACTCTCTACATCACATGTTACAAATAATGAGGATGCGGACAATAGGATGCCATCAAGTTTATTCAGGACATCCATTGTGTCTCTGACATAACTCGGTAAGTTTAAGACAAATGATCTTAGTTTTGAATCCAAAAACTGACTAGCTCTCTCTCCCAGACTTCCGTTTCCCGAAATTATCGGTCTGCCTGGAGGTTTACTCTGATTTTTATGCACTTTTGGTAACATATAAAATGTTGCTATTCTGGGGTTACTCATTGTTAAAAATGCAGATTCTTTTGTGATTATTGTGGTTGGAAATATGTCAATTGTTCAAATCAATAAATAAATGGATGAGGTACCTGAGTAATAAGGACAATTGGCATAAGGCCAGCAATACTTTCACACCATCATCCTGTAGAATTTTGAATAGTTCAATTGGGATTCCATCAGCTCCTGCAGCTTTATTTTTAGCAAGACATCCTAGGGCCCATCTCACTTCGCTCTCCAAGATGTCTGGCTCCAGCTCACTGGATAAACTGCTGTTAAGATCGTTTCTGTGTAGATCTTTAGTGTATTCCTGATACCTCTTCTTTATCTGATCTTCTTCTGTTTAGTCCCTACCATTTTTGTCTTTTATCACGCCCACTTTGGCATGAAAGGTGCCTTTTAGTTCTCTTTATTTATTAATTTGGTTATCTTCTTCGATCTCTTTACATTACTTATTGTAGGATGTCTCCTTGTATCTTCTTGCTATACTCTGGGATTCTGCATTCAGTTGGACAAATCTTTTCCTATCTTCACTACCTTTCAACTTCCTTCTTTCTTTTAGGGATATTCTTTGTTGCTGTTTCCTGGATAACGTTGCAAACATCTGTCCAAATTTCTTCAGGCATTCCATCTTCCATGTCTAGTTCCTTAAATCTATTTTTTACCTCCACTGCATATTCACAAGGGATATTATTATTATGATTTTCCCTCTTTTCTTTAATTTACATTTTTACTTTGCAGTAAGAAGCTCATGGTCTGAGCCGCAGTCAGCTCAATATCTTGTTTTTGCCGATTGTATAGAGCTCCTCCATCTTTGGCTGCAAAGTATATAGTCAATCTTATTTTTATGTTGTCCATCTGGTGATGTCCATGTGAAGAGTCATCTGAGAGACTGTTGGGACAGGGTGTTTGCTATGACCTGAGAATTATTTTGACATAACTCTACTAATCTCAGACTTGCTTCATTTTGTACAAACTTGCCAGTTATTCCTGGTGTCTTTTGGCTCCCTACTTTAGCATCCCAATCTCCTTTGACGAAGGTAACATCTTTTCTTGGTTGTATATCTATGTTGTGTTGAATTTCCTCTTCAGTATCCATGGTTGGAGCATAGACTTGGATCACTGTGATGTTAAATGGCTTGCCTTGAATTTGAATCAAAATAATTCTGTCATTTATTGGTTTGTAACAGAGCACTGATGGGTTTAGCGATAGTGCCCTTGGTGTCTGTAGGGACCCCATAGGTGATAGGGACTATGGTGTTCTATTAGGACCCCTATGGGGCACATTATATATATATTTAGGGTGAGTGCTGGTAGTTTGGGTATGCAAGGGGATATTTGGGATCAATGTCACTCAAAGCACTGGTTTGTAGAATACAAATAATACAATACAGCCATAATTGTCTACCTTTTTATGCCATTTTTTATTTTTCATTCAGCTACTTGGCGTGTGAGAAGATTTTGAATTCACAGAAAACTTCTATTTACACAATGGGAATGTAGCATCAACAACTGACAATGTCCTCACTAGCCTTACAAGAAAGCTAACTAGCTTACAAGCATACACCTCTCCCAACCAAATAATTTAACATACTGAGTCAGCTGAGGAAATTAAAAATGTTAATACTGTGCTTTACTTTTTTGCTTTCTAACAGCCTTATTTTAATTTGTGATTCAGCCAATTGAATAGGGCTCTATATAAGCACAGAACATTTTTTTTTTACAGAAGTTTTTAGTTAGTGAAGACCTTGCTTTTGGATAGAAGTTCACTAACTAAAAACTTCTGTAATAAAATATGCTCTGGGCTTATATAGAGCCCTATTCAATTGTCCAAATCAAATTTAATAAGGCTGTACAATTTATTGCGTACATTATCAATCACAGTTATTTAAAATATCATATGGAAAAAACAACCTCAGTGGTTCTTTTAGTACAGTTTATTGGACAGTGTTGTATATCAAATAGGAATTAGAGTGTTTTTTCTCTCCTCCCCTAGGGAATTCATTGAAGAAATATGACAAATAAACTTAGAACAATTTTAGTCCTGACCGATAAAATTCATAACTAATAGTTCGGTTACAGCAATGAACAAGACTCATTATTTTCAGTAACATCGTATTCTCAACAGCAGTTTTTCTCCTGCTCTGCTGCTGTTAAATAGACAGCATTGTAATGTATTCATCTTACATTGGATGCAGGTGCGTGCTAAATAATGCTGTTGTTTTCAGTGAAGACTGATATGAATCATAGCTTGGGAACACAGTGCTTTCCATCCTGTAACTCAAATATCTTCCAAGGCTAAATCTGTCACACATTTACCAGCTGAACTTCATTTAGTATTGCTCTCACATTCTGCTTTTACATTTTTTATATATTTCATTTTTTACTTAAAGCAATCAAAGGATCACTGTAATGACCTAACAAGAGCAGTTTGTTGTTTTAATTAGACAATGATTATTAATTAAAAAAATACTATTTAATGATTGATAATAGCAATAATCAGTGTTCAATTCACTTGCAAATATTAAGAATTAGCCTTATTATTCTTATTATTATTAAAGGGCCATTTACCAGATGGGGGGGGGGGGGGGGGGGCAGGGGCAGGTGTTTGATATATTGGTGGGGAAATGGGGGGCAATGAGGGGCAGGGGTGAGGGGCAGGGATGGGGCCCCCAGGGTTATCAAAATATAAGTATTGAAATAAATAATATATATATGTGTTTTTATATTTTATTATTTATTTCAATATCAATATTTTAATAACCATATATATATATATATATATATATATATATATATATATATATATATATATATATATATATATGATAGCCAGTAAGCTTGAAACAGCTGTACATGGATAGGATACACAGCCTGTGTTTATTCCAACCTTGGCTTTGCCTTGAAGCTGTGTAATACAGCATGAATAAGCTTAAAGGAAGCCATGTTTGATAATGGCTAGGATTGAAGAGCGAGGCATTTGTGGGCACATTTGCACCTCCCAGCTCAACTTCCCAGAATGCAGTGTAATAACTGTTTTCTCTGAACTCTGAGCTAGAAGCAGGTTTTTTTACTTGCTTTAGACGTTCAAGTGTGAACACAGATGTACTTTTTATTTACTATATATATATATATATATATATATATATATATATATATATGTATATATATATATATATATATATATATATATATATATATATATGTATATATATATATATATATATATATATATATATATATATAATTTTGAATACATGTAATATTTAATGAGTTGGCACTTGAGCGGGGGTCCAGGGGTGGTGAAGTGTCCAACACAGAAAAAAATGTACTTACTCAGAGCGGAGGAGGGGCCCTAATACTGAATGTCATTTGTTGCCTATTTCCGTGGGCTTCATCATGTAGCTCCCTGTCTTTAAAGGGATGACCACTGTATGACGCTCAGGGGATATATTTTCATATATATTTTTGTTGTATATATTTTCATTTTTGCAGTCAAGAATCCACAAAGACTTTGTTCTACCTCTACAATTACTTCTGGACATCCTTAAAGGTGAGTAGTCTGTGTCTGATGTTTTTCATGTACTGATAACCATTGGGCTTACATACTGTGTAGTGGTCTCTTCAAAATCCTCCAGAAGATCCAATCAGGTGCTCCACGTTGTTGAAGCAGCATGTATTTTTCCAGGGTAATAGAAGTGAAAATGTCCTAAATTGATGCAGTATGCCATTTGTATGTGAATAGAGAAGATACAGTATAAGGGTTGTCAATTTCATGAATACTTGCTCAAGCAAGGGCAAATGTGCCATGGGCGTGGGTTTTGTGTGTTCTTTAGTTATATTGGATTTATCGCATGTGACTTTGGACAGTGACCCCCTACTATTCTTCTGATCTACCAGCCTCTATCATCTGTCTGTTTTTTACATATCCTCCAGTTCCAACCTTCTCCCAGTAACCCCAACTTGTATTCTTGGCATTAGCCTCTATTACTAACCGTACCAGCACTTATTACAAGGAATGGTCTATAACCTTTATCCTTGGGGTCAACCGCCTATTTGGCAATCACCAATGTATCCCATCGCTAATAGTACTACTAGAACATCCTCTTCTTTTACTGTAAAATATATTTGTTGTTTGCCAACCGTTTTTCTTATTTATTTATTACTTTTTACAGCCAATACTAACAAGTTCAAGGTGTGCGGATTTGTGACCAGTATCACATTATAAGCAAAAAAAAAGGAAAATGTTATATTCATATCACCTCTTATCAAGAACCATATATCTTGAGAAGTCAAACAATAAAATTAATCCTTATATGAAAAACAGAGAATCCTCCATGTCCTATTAATATTAACAAGTCATAACACCAGCTATAAAATGGGAAAGTGAGTGTTATATTAAATAATTTTCAATAAAGTGCAAAATGATGCATGTACCAGTACAGCCGCAGCTAGAAGTCAGACTTACTGCCAGTTAGATAAAATAACTGGAGGGATTTCTTAAAACATGCAATTATAAGTAACCATACTAGAATATTGCCCGTCAAAAAATGACAGCAATGAAATTGTAAGTGAGCTAATGGTGTTTGGTATATAATAATAAAATAAATAATACATTAATAAAGTAATATACTTTAACTATTTTGAAGTAATATATGGAGGAAGCATTGTGTTGAAGAGCTGGCAATCTGTTTTCATGTTGCTGCAGCATTAGTGGTGTGGAGCTGCTGTGTAAGCGTGATGAATGTGTGTAGTGTAATAGTGTGCGTGCGCGAGGCAAATCCGTTAGGGTAGCTGTGTACTTCCGCATTGTATAAGTTATTGTTCTAAAATGGCGGCTAATGTGTGGTATGCGGCTGTGGCTGATTTAGCGTCCTTCGTTTCGAATGTCGTCCGACTTTTTCGGAATATCCGTAGCTGTTTGGTGGTGTTTTGCGTTTTTAGGGTCCATTAGCCTCGTTGTCGTTTTGTTCGGCGGACATTTTTTCTCTTGCTTAGGTGATTTTCAGGTGTCTAAACTTCGAATTGTGTTTCTAATGTTTTTGGGATTGCGCAGGTTGCGTCCTTGTTTTCGAATCTCGTACGTCTTTTTCGGGAAATCTGTAGGTGTTTGGTGGTGTTTTGCGTCTTTAGACTGCTGTAGCCTTGTTTTCGTTTTTTTTCTCTCGCTTAGAGAATTTTTGAGTGTTTAAACTCTTGTATTTTGAGTTAAATTGAGGTGTAACTTCAGTTTTCGAGGTCCTGGATGCTCCCTCTTCCTTTTGGTAAGCTTTTTATGTATTTGTTGTGTGTATTTATTGTATTTTTCATGTTTTCATGTGCACGGGTTTTGGCTGATTTTTGTGAGGTCGTAATGGGTCATAACGTGTCTCGTATTTTCCTTTCATAACTACGTAAATTTTGCGAGGTCCGCAGTTGCTGGCAAGGAACACCTTTGGCGCTTCATGCCAGCAACTTCGGCCCTCGCTCTGTGCGAGCCCGCGAGCGTTAGCAACAGCTTGCATGCTCACAACTATATATGTGATGGAAGCAACACATTATGATTTGCCTCTAGGATATTTGTATAGAAAAATACATTTTGTGATAAACAACTGTTTCTAATGTCAGCACATCACTACAGATCAGAACTACAGATACCCATCATCTTGTTCCTGCAGTGATATTAGCTGGAGTACCAACTTCAGGAGAATCACACATCACATTGTTGTATCTGAAAAATAAATGATGGCTACTATGCAGCTTCATATGCCAGTGTTGTTTAGGAAAAACTTCACTCATTCCTGCCATATCTCTCTATTGACTTATGAAAGTAATGGATTATTTGCCTCCAAGTCTTTGGCTTTACTTTATTTATTATGCTGTACCCTATTGCTTTGTGATATTGCTAAATCATAGTTATAAAGTTACATAGGCCCTCATTCAATTGCGATTTGGCCAATTCAATAGTGCTCTAAATAAGCACATAACATAATTTTTTAAAATAAGTTTTTAGTTAGTAAACATCTATCCAAAAACAAGGTTTTCACTAACTAAAAACTTATTTAAAAAAATATGTTATGTGCTTATTTAGACCCCTATTCAATTGGCCAAATTGCAATTGAATGAGGGCCATAGTATTTAAGGTTGAAAAAAGACTTTCAGTCCATCAAGTTCAACCTTTTAAGATCTCCTCTAATCTGCAATATGCAGATTAAATATGAATTAATTAGTTGTATAATTTTTTTTTTTTTTTAAATGTCCCCGTGATACCAGAAACCGGCGACCGGACTTCTCCCTGGATCAATACTGTCTCTCTAATTATCCATGATAACCCTGAATTCCCTTTTTAATTAGAAATAAATCCAGTCCCTTTTTAAAGTTATCTATCGAATCCGCTGTCACCACCTCCTCTGGTAGAGAATTCCACAGATTAACCACCCTCACTGTGAAGAACCCTTTTCTTTCTTTGAGGTGGAATCTTTTTACTTCTAACCTCAAGGGATGTCCTCTTGTCAGTTGAAAACCTCTTGGCACAAAAATCTCCCTTGACAAATCTTTATACTGACCCTGGATGTATTTATATAATGTAATTATATCTCCTCTTAGACGCCTTTTTTCTAGAGAAAATAAGTTTAATTTGGTTAGTCTTTCTTCATAACTTTAAAATAAATCATTACAGCTCTTGTAATTAATAGGAAATGTTTTCCTCTGAACTTTTTAATACAATTTTCATGATTTATTATTAATTGTTGAGTTTGGGAAAGTAAGTTGGATAGCAACCTACAGTTCAAATGATATATTCAATGCTGCTTTGAAGTGAAAGATCAGGAATAATATAACTTTCATGTCACATATATTTTATGTTACCTGAAAATTTATATTGTCTCATATTTATAACAAGCTGGTTTGAAGAAGTAGAATAAATTATAGCTGTTATAAAGTCAATACAAGTTTAACAGCCTTTAATTAATTGTCTTTTTTAAAGGGTTCATTAATATCTGTAGTATATCTTCCTGTCTTTTTTATATAGCAGACAATGGGCCTAATTCCAATGCAAACTCGCAATTGCCTCCAAACTGAACTGTTGGCTGCGGGTAACATTTTTCTAAACATTTAGATGCATTTAATTGTCTCTAACCCATATTTACAGGCTCACGGCCTGCACACGGAAACCATGAACTCGTAAGTAGGATTTCAGGGGGCATGATCATGTTATCTGGCAATAATTAAGCAAGCCCGTAAGTTACTTTTTAGCAGAGCCAATAGTAATGTTTGCCGATCAGGTTGCACTCAAGCAATCTTGAAATACAATAAAGCATCTGTTTCAATTCATGTGGGTGATATATATTAATCCCTTGATTTCCAATGTCGATATAACACAGAACTAAAAGTTACAAATAATTATTTTTTATTGCACATATGCAAGTTTGAGACTGTTGTGCAATTAATTATAATGCCTTTCATTGCTTTCCCAGTAATTTAAAGTACAGTAGTGTGTGTTTATTTGCTGCTACAGTTATACTAACAGTAGTTTAACCCACCTGCGAGTTTTATCTAGTACTCATATTATATTTTGATACATTTTGCAATTTACTGGTTTAAAAGCAATTGCGGGCTTCATAAATTTTTGTAACTGAATATAGATTTTGCTTCTTTAGCACTGGTATCGTTTACAGACTTGAAAAATCAATGAAGTAGATAGGACGGAGTTACGGTTTTGACAACCTCAGTGCTTTTGAGACTGTAACTCACAACTGGAATGTGAGTAGTTACATGTATCCAACTGAATATCTGTAACATTTACAGTCTACATTACGGGTTCAAGTAATTGCGATTTGGCCAACTGAATGAGGCTCAATATAAGCAACTGTGTAAGTCATGGACATAACATTTTTTGGGGGGAAATCTAAATTTTGGATGACTCCGTTTAAGAGTACATGAATACATTTTGTGTTTGTTACATCATACTGAAAGCCCTTTCTCGTGCCATAAGACAAATAAACAGACTGATTGTAGAGCTCTTCTAATCCAAACTCTCCTCTCTTTTGGCATCCAGGACACAGCTCTTTCATGGTTCACATCCTATCTTAAAGATCGTACATTTAGTGTCTCCTTCTCTGGCACCTCTTCTTCACCTCTCCCTCTGTCTGTTGGCGTTCCCCAAGGTTCTGTCCTAGGCCCCCTCCTCTTCTCCATCTACACCTCCTCCCTTGGCACCCATATAAAATCCTTTGGATTTCAGTATCATCTCTATGCAGATGATACTCAAATCTACCTCTCTGCACCAGATCTATCCCCCTCTCTTTTAGCTCAAGTTTCCAACTGCCTCTCGAGCATATCCTCCTGGATGTCCACCTGTCAACTCAAACTCAACTTGTCTAAAACTGAACTCCTAATCTTTCCACCCTCTACTACAGCTTCCACACCTCAAATATCTCTCACTGTTGACAACACCATCATCGCCCCTACCTCCCAGGCCCGTTGTCTTGGGGTTCTACTGGATCCCGCCCTCTCTTTTATTCCTCACATCCAAGCAATAACAAAATCATGTCAGTTTCACCTAAAAAACATCTCCAAAATTCGTCATTATCTTACAGAAGACACAGCTAAAATTCTAATTCACTCTCTCATCATCTCTCGACTCGACTACTGCAATTCCCTCCTTGCTGGCCTCCCCATCTCTCGTCTGTCTCCCCTCCAATCCATAATGAACGCCTCTGCTAGACTCATCTTCAATACCAAACGATCAGTGTCTGCAGCCCCTCTCTGTCAATCACTCCACTGGCTTCCCATAGCTTCCCGAATCAAATTTAAAATCATGACCCTAACACATAAAGCCCTCAACAACAGTGCACCCCCTTATATCTCTGCTCTTGTTTCAAAATACTCTCCCAACCGGCCCCTTCGTTCTGCTAACGACCTTCTTCTTTCCTCCTCTCTCATCACCTCCTCTCACTCCCGTCTTCAAGACTTTTCTCGTGCTTCCCCATCCATTTGGAACTCCTTGCCCCGCTCCATTAGATTATCTTCCTGCCTCAAAACCTTTAAGAAATTATTAAAAACACACCTGTTTAAAAAATCTTATCACCTTCAGCCTTAACATGTACAACTGAACATTCCACAGCTTAATAACACTCCCACCCACAATCTACAGTATAACACACAGACCCCTCCACTTTACTGAACCAATTGCTTTCAATTGTATTTGTCACCCTCTTGTATCACACCTAAACCCTTAGATTGTAAGTTTGCGAGTTTTCAATCTTGTGTCAGGCCTTGGAAACAAGCTCTATGTACATTTGATTTTATGCTCAAAAACAGGGCCCTCCATTATTTACAAGGTGTTTAATTTGTTTTCTGCTATGTACTCAACCCCTGTACAGCGCTACGGAATATGTTGGCGCGATATAAATAAAGATAATAATAATAATAATAATAATAATAGAGCTGTTACAGGCAAGATGGCTCTGCAGCACTATATATTATGGATAGTAAGTTAAAGTCTTCCGTTTCTATTTTTATTTTCTAAGAAGTTTGTACTGTTTATTCATTCTTTCTCTTAAAACATCAAGGGACTGGGTTTTCGTGTCTATTTTCATAATACACACTGGGAGGTGCACTACCAGTGCCGACTTTCTCTTGTCAATAAGATGATAAGAGTAGTGAGCACTTCTTTCACATTCAGAGGTGTTTTGTGCTTCCTCAATTACTATGGGATTCAGTCTTCAGAGATTGACGATTATCCAACTTCAGACTATTTCCATTGAACTTTCAAACAACCTTCCATCTGTTTATTTGGTTTAATTTACTCTTTTATTACATTTAAGGCACTGGTCTCATGCAAAAATTCTCCACCATTGTATTTTCTAATTTGCAGCTTATCATCTTACAAGAAGCACAATAAAGACAGTTTTATGTTCTATTTCTAATTTTCATTAATATTTATAAAATAATTCTAACACCTACTGCACACATCAGAACATATCAATGCACAACTGAAAACAATCAAAAGGTGACATTTACACTGTTTGATCACAAACATAATCACAAAATACATTAGATTCTTTTATTTGCCATGGATGCTCTCCAGGGGAAAAGTCGAAAATAGTCTTTCTTCACCACCTGCGTTTTTTGTTCCAGCTGGAAAGAACACGCAGAAAATCACTGAAGTATATCTTCCATCATAATGAATACATAGTATAGATGCATATGCCAAAATACAGATTTATCATGCAGTTTTAAACCAAGCTTTATAGTTTTTGGTAATATAAATAAAGATTTATCTTCAATGCAAACTATAAGTCTTCACTATTTTAAGTGAGTCAATATAGAGAAATAATTGGGAAATTTAAAAAAATAATTTTAAATATTATAAATAATTTTAAAAAGTATCCTATTTGATAGTGTCATATATTAGAAAATGAAAGATGCACATAATTTCTGTAATATATACATCTAACAAATACATTTAAAGTGCGTTTATGGTTTAAGACATAAGCCTTTTTTCTAGTCCAAATGCTAGTAAAACACAGAAATACAATTAAAAAATCTTCAAACATAAATTAGAAATTAGTTTATTTATAATATGATTTATTTTAACAACTTAAGGATAGAAAAATAAATAAAATATTTAAAATAAATGGAATCCTAAATCCCAATGGTATATTTTAAGTGATTCTTTGTAATTGACGGCTACCAATTAGAATGTAATTGAACTCATTCTAATTACATGTAATTTTCATTGATTATATTGAATTATATAATTATATTTTAGTTGACCGGAGACTGATCATGCTTTACATGAATATTTAAGAGTCATTTGCTGAAAATAGTGTAATCATTCATCATTTAGAAATGAAGACAAAATATGTTTTGTTTTTACCCCACTAATTACAACCTAATGTACCTTGGGTTAAAAAAGTTTGCTTGATATAGTTGTTGGATATATCACAATTTACCAATGGGAATAAGAAGCCATTTAAAAAGTTTTAATTTATTTATTTGGAACTGTAGAATTACTGTCTGTTTTTGGGGTTTGAAGTCGTCTGAATTTGTTATTTCAATGGGGATTGATGGTTGAGTGAGTACAAGTGTTATGGAGAGGTGTTAAGAGGTGTTGGCCCAGAAAATGAAGAGTTGACAAAGTTGACACAAGAGACATATGATTAAAATGGGTTATCCGTGGAGATGTTGCAATCCAAGAATAGTAGTGGGATGTGTCAGAAGTGTAATAAATAATTAGTATTTGAATCCTCTTATCAGAACAAGAGGGACAAAGGCAGAATCCTTTAAATTAGTTTGAGGTCAGACCAAGCAGCAAGTCAACCGAAATATTATAACAAAACAAAGTATCAGTCCAGGCACTAATCCAAAGCAGACTTCAAAACTAAGTGAAAAGGCAGTAACTGGGAAGTCAATATCAGGAATACAGGAACAAGGCATCTGGAATGCGTAGAAGTTGTATGAATGCTCTATGCGGATATACATAGTGTGTGTGCAGGTCACCTGACACAAAACACACATCTACAACCAGTCAGGTTGCAGCCTGAAAACCTTAATTTAATGAAAATGAATGAAAGATTACATAACAAATCGTAGGGATGGCATTACTCTTTCTTAACTGCATTACTCTGATGATACCCATAGCTATGCTTGGCCACAATTAAGATGATCATGTGATGCGCCATGTCTTGGACATGTGAGGATAATGGCTAACATTAGACCTCGACCAGACAGTTTCTCAACTGTATTCCTCAGCAAATACAGTTTAGAAACTGGCTGGTAGAGGTGAAGGCATTGTCTGGGCCGGTGTTTAGAAGACTTCTCCTCGGGAGTCTTGCTTCCTATATGCTCCCAGCAATACAGCCACCAGCATTGCCATCACCACAGACATGGTAGCATCACGCCAGGTCACCAGCATTGCCATCATAGTATCACCACCTCAAGCAGCTTATGCACCACTATCACCGCCAGCTGCATTATTACAAATTACCAACAATAGCAGAAGTAATTGAAACGTGAGTATGTGGATTGTGATATATATTTTAACATATTTTAGGAATAAGGAAACAACAAAGTCAGAGGTGCTCATCAGAGAACGAACCAACCTTAATAGGTTGGTTCTATAGCCATGATAAGCTACTCTGAGAGCAACCTCTTTTAGCTCACTTGTGCCCTTCACAGGGAGAAATCTCCTGTAGTATATCAGTCTGGTCCCACTCAAAAGAGTGACCCAGCCCCGAAATACCAGGCAATTCTACCCTGAACAGGAGAAACAGCAAACCACAGACGCGTTTCGGCCTTTATGGGCCTCGTCAGTGAGGTGCAGCTGAACTCCCTAAGGCACAGTGAGCACGGGGTCCACGTCTGGAGTCCCCTATTACCCTTAGGGAGACTAAACCCTAAAGGTAATTTGCATATAGAAAACAACAAAGTCAGAGGTGCTCATCAGAGAACGAACCAACCTTAATAGGTTGGTTCTATAGCCATGATAAGCTACTCTGAGAGCAACCTCTTTTAGCTCACTTGTGCCCTTCACAGGGAGAAATCTCCTGTAGTATATCAGTCTGGTCCCACTCAAAAGAGTGACCCAGCCCCGAAATACCAGGCAATTCTACCCTGAACAGGAGAAACAGCAAACCACAGACGCGTTTCGGCCTTTATGGGCCTCGTCAGTGAGGTGCAGCTGAACTCCCTAAGGCACAGTGAGGAAGGGGTCCACGTCTGGAGTCCCCTATTACCCTTAGGGAGACTAAACCCTAAAGGTAATTTGCATATAGAAAACAACAAAGTCAGAGGTGCTCATCAGAGAACGAACCAACCTTAATAGGTTGGTTCTATAGCCATGATAAGCTACTCTGAGAGCAACCTCTTTTAGCTCACTTGTGCCCTTCACAGGGAGAAATCTCCTGTAGTATATCAGTCTGGTCCCACTCAAAAGAGTGACCCAGCCCCGAAATACCAGGCAATTCTACCCTGAACAGGAGAAACAGCAAACCACAGACGCGTTTCGGCCTTTATGGGCCTCGTCAGTGAGGTGCAGCTGAACTCCCTAAGGCACAGTGAGCAAGGGGTCCACGTCTGGAGTCCCCTATTACCCTAAGGGAGACTAAACCCTAAAGGTAATTTGCATATAGTAAACAACAATGTCAGAGGTGCTCATCAGAGAACGAACCAACCTTAATAGGTTGGTTCTATAGCCATGATAAGCTACTCTGAGAGCAACCTCTTTTAGCTCACTTGTGCCCTTCACAGGGAGAAATCTCCTGTAGTATATCAGTCTGGTCCCACTCAAAAGAGTGACCCAGCCCCGAAATACTAGGCAATTCTACCCTGAACAGGAGAAACAGCAAACCCCAGACGCGTTTCGGCCTTTATGGGCCTCGTCAGTGAGGTGCAGCTGAACTCCCTAAGGCACAGTGAGCAAGGGGTCCACTTCTGGAGTCCCCTATTACCCTTAGGGAGACTAAACCCTAAAGGTAATTTGCATATAGAAAACAACAAAGTCAGAGGTGCTCATCAGAGAACGAACCAACCTTAATAGGTTGGTTCTATAGCCATGATAAGCTACTCTGAGAGCAACCTCTTTTAGCTCACTTGTGCCCTTCACAGGGAGAAATCTCCTGTAGTATATTAGTCTGGTCCCACTCAAAAGAGTGACCCAGCCCCGAAATACCAGGCAATTCTACCCTGAACAGGAGAAACAGCAAACCACAGACGCGTTTCGGCCTTTATGGGCCTCGTCAGTGAGGTGCAGCTAAACTCCCTAAGGCACAGTGAGCACGGGGTCCACGTCTGGAGTCCCCTATTACCCTTAGGGAGACTAAACCCTAAAGGTAATTTGCATATAGAAAACAACAAAGTCAGAGGTGCTCATCAGAGAACGAACCAACCTTAATAGGTTGGTTCTATAGCCATGATAAGCTACTCTGAGAGCAACCTCTTTTAGCTCACTTGTGCCCTTCACAGGGAGAAATCTCCTGTAGTATATCAGTCTGGTCCCACTCAAAAGAGTGACCCAGCCCCGAAATACCAGGCAATTCTACCCTGAACAGGAGAAACAGCAAACCACAGACGCGTTTCGGCCTTTATGGGCCTCGTCAGTAAGGTGCAGCTGAACTCCCTAAGGCACAGTGAGCAAGGGGTCCACGTCTGAGTCCCCTATTACCCTAAGGGAGATTAAACCCTAAAGGTAATTTGCATATAGTAAACAACAATGTCAGAGGTGCTCATCAGAGAACGAACCAACCTTAATAGGTTGGTTCTATAGCCATGATAAGCTACTCTGAGAGCAACCTCTTTTAGCTCACTTGTGCCCTTCACAGGGAGAAATCTCCTGTAGTATATCAGTCTGGTCCCACTCAAAAGAGTGACCCAGCCCCGAAATACCTGGCAATTCTACTCTGAACAGGAGAAACAGCAAACCCCAGACGCGTTTCGGCCTTTATGGGCCTCGTCAGTGAGGTGCAGCTGAACTCCCTAAGGCACAGTGAGCAAGGGGTCCACTTCTGGAGTCCCCTATTACCCTTAGGGAGACTAAACCCTAAAGGTAATTTGCATATAGAAAACAACAAAGTCAGAGGTGCTCATCAGAGAACGAACCAACCTTAATAGGTTGGTTCTATAGCCATGATAAGCTACTCTGAGAGCAACCTCTTTTAGCTCACTTGTGCCCTTCACAGGGAGAAATCTCCTGTAGTATATTAGTCTGGTCCCACTCAAAAGAGTGACCCAGCCCCGAAATACCAGGCAATTCTACCCTGAACAGGAGAAACAGCAAACCACAGACGCGTTTCGGCCTTTATGGGCCTCGTCAGTGAGGTGCAGCTGAACTCCCTAAGGCACAGTGAGCAAGGGGTCCACGTCTGGAGTCCCCTATTACCCTTAGGGAGACTAAACCCTAAAGGTAATTTGCATATAGAAAACAACAAAGTCAGAGGTGCTCATCAGAGAACGAACCAACCTTAATAGGTTGGTTCTATAGCCATGATAAGCTACTCTGAGAGCAACCTCTTTTAGCTCACTTGTGCCCTTCGCAGGGAGAAATCTCCTGTAGTATATCAGTCTGGTCCCACTAAAGGCCGAAACGCGTCTGTGGTTTGCTGTTTCTCCTGTTCAGGGTAGAATTGCCTGGTATTTCGGGTCTGGGTCACTCTTCTTTGTGGGACCAGACTGATATACTACAGGATATTTCTCCCTGTGAAGGGCACAAGTGAGCTAAAAGAGGTTGCTCTCAGAGTAGCTTATCATGGCTATAGAACTAACCTATTAAGGTTGGTTCGTTCTCTGATGCGCACCTCTGACTTTGTTGTCTTGTATATTTTAGGAATAATCAATTACATTCTTTATATTAGATATTTAGTTATACAATAGTCCTGGTGATTAACATGAATTTACCATGTCCCTTTAACCTTGTCATGTTGGTGATATCTACCTAACAACAGAATTTGACATATTTTACATTTACTTTTATTGTTATATTTAGGAATATTGACTGATGTATCATGAGTATTACATTATGGGACCAATGGAATACATCAAAATAATTTTAAGAATTTTTACTCTGAGCTCCTGAATCACTTGTGAGTTTAATTGTGGCTGAGATGGAATGGAGGTCTATGTACGGTCCTTGTTTTCCAACATAATTTCTATAAGTCAGTATAATTCTATCTTGTCTAAAAAAATCCAGTTAATCTAAAATTTTGCTTTAAGACTCAGCCGCGATATGCACCAATCTTTCCCCGCTGTTCTACCATGCAAAATATACAATTATTTTTCCATTTATTCCAGAATAAACTCCTACCTGTCTTCAGTAATTCAAGAAAGTCATACAAGGTTTAAAATACTTTAAAAATTAACTTTGGGAGAAGCTGCTCAAATATTCTTAAACATTCATGTTTTTTTCCTAACATTTCACATGGAAATTGTTTTTAACTACAACTGAATAAGATCATAAGTATTTGAAGGTTTCAAGATATTAGGAATGGCCACATCTCCCCAGTTTAATGTTGTAAGGGCATTTTGTGTCCTTCATATTTTCTTCACATATTCATTTATAATAAAGTAAAAAGGGCAGAATCCCAAGAGTGTTAACCTGAAAAACTATGGCTTACTACTTCCTAGTAAATTACCTAAAGCAACTGTGCCATTTTGTGTGAACTTTTAACTAAATGTCCCACTGCCTTAGGGAATATGAGGGCATATACATTTTATATACATTTGATGAATTACTTAAACTGAAACTTTATTAGAAATATAGATGTGCTGTATCTGTACTTTGCTATTTTTAATTATATAGAGTTGTACTTGTATTTATCAAAAGGGAGGAAAATTTTTGAGTTCAGTATACTATACTATTTTTTCTATAAAGGCTATTTATCAAATGGAGTTAAGATTGATCATACTTGATGCAATACAGAGAAACTAGAGATATAAAGTTTAATTTCTTCATAAAAATATGAGCTTTAACTTGTTAACTATTATATACTAGCGAATTGTCCGTCAAAAAATGACGGCAATGAAATTGTATGTGAGCTAATACTGTTTGGTGTACAATAATGAAATATATAATACATTAATAAATGAATATACTTTACCTATTTTGAAGCATTGTGTTGAAGAGCTGTCAATGTGTTTTGAGGTTGCTGCAGCATTAGTGGTGTGGAGCTGCTGTGTAAGCGTGCTCAATGTGTGCAGTGTAATACTGTGCGTGCGCGAGACGAAACCGTTAGCGTAGTGGAGTACATCCGCATTGGCGTAAAATGGCGGGTTATCTGTGGTATGCGTCTTTGCGGATTATCCGTCTGTGCTTCGTGGTGTTTTTCGAGTTTCGTGTGGTGTTTTGCGAGTGTGTTGTGGTATTTTCCATGTTGAGAGTGCTGTAGCCTCGTTTTCGTTTTGTTCGTCGGCCATTTTTTCTCTCGCTTAGCGATTTTATTAGTGTGTAAAGTATTTTATTTTTATTTAAATGAAGGTGTAACTTGGTTTTTTGAGGTGCTGGATGGTTCCTCTTGCTGTAGGTAAGCTTTTTATGTGTGTGTTGTGTGTATTTATTGTGTTTTAAATGTTTGTATGTCGGCGTGTTGCGTCCGATGTTTGCTAGGTCGTAATGTCTGGTAACGTGTCTCTTATAGTGTTTGCGTGTGTAGCCTCGTTTTTGTTTTGTTCAGCGGCCATTTTTTCTGTCGCTTAGCAAATTTTTTAGTGTCTAAACTCTTTTATTTTGAGTGAAATGAAGGTGTAAGTTGCATTTTTGAGGTCCTGGATGCTCCCTCTTGCTGTAGGTAAGCTTTTTATGTATGTGCTGTGTGTAAGTATTGTGTTTTCAATTTTGTAATATTCACGAGTCGCGTTCGAGTGTTGCGAGTCCGTAATGTGTGTTAACGTGTGTCGTATGTTGTTTGCGTTGCTCGTAAAATTTAGCGAGTGTCGTAATTGGTGTGTTGTTTGCATTGCGATGTGAAGTTTGCGAGGGTCGCAGTTGCTGGCATGGAGCCCCTTCGGCGCTCCATGCCAGCAACTGAGGCCCTCGCTCAGTGCCCTCGCTTCGCGAAGCCTGCAGCTCGCTGCGCGAGGCCCGCGGCCGCTACGCGAGCCTGCAAGCGTTAGCAACAACTCGCATGCTCACAACTATATATGTGATAACTAGCGACCTGCCCGTCAAAGATTGCGGGGCAAAAAAATTTGTCATGGGAATGATGTTTGACACACAATGTAAACCTTTTTGTACTGCGAGGGCCTTCGGCGCTCATGGTGAGCCTCTCGTCTCGTCTATTTTTGCTCCTCTGAGCACCTTCGGCACTCATCATAAAGAGAGATATATATTCATCTATATTTACTTAATCAGTAATGAATGAATTATTTCTTGAATAAATTTATATACTTTACCTATTTATAATTAATATATTCAGCAATCAATCGTCTGAAGAGCTAACGTTCTGTTTATATTTTCCGGTACCATATAATGTACAGTGATTGTTGGTGCTCTGATGATAAAGTATAATGATGTCCCAACTGTGCATTCTAAATTGTTTGTGTGTGCGAGGGAAATCCGTTGGTGTAGTTGTGTAAATCGCCATTATAGATTGGTAATGTTATTAATGTGTTACGCCTCTCGCATGTATTTTCCGTATTTTGTAATAGTGTATTTTGGATTTTGTTCGTTCCTGTGTGAAATTGCTATGTGTTTGGCAGTGTTTTGCATGGTCCAGGGTCCAGTAGCCTCGTTTTTTTTTTTTTTTTTTTCCGGCAGCCATTTTTTTTCTCAACCCCCTCCTCAACCTCCCTCCTCATCCTCAACCTCCCTCCTCAACCCCCCATCCTCAACCCCCTCCTCAACCCCCCTCCTCAACCCCCCTCCTCAACCTCCCTCCTCAACCCCCCTCCTCAACCTGCCTCCTCAACGCCCCTCCTCAACCTCCCTCCTCAACCCCCTCATCCTCATCCTCCCTCCTCAACCTCAACCCCCCTCCTCAACCTCCCTCCTCATCCTCAACCTCCCTCCTCATCCTCAACCTCCCTCCACATCCTCAACCTCCCTCCTCAACCTCCCTCCTCATCCTCAACCTCCCTCCTCATTCTCCGTCCTCAACCTCCCTCCTCATCCTCAACCTCCCTCCTCATTCTCCGTCCTCAACCCCCCCATCCTCAACCCCCTCATCAACCTCCCTCCTCAACCCCCCATCCTCATCCTCCCTCCTCAACCCCCCATCCTCATCCTCCTTCCTCAACCCCCATCCTCAAACCCTTACTCAACCCCCCTCCTCAACCTCAACCCCCCTCCTCAACCTCCCTCCTCATCCTCAACCTCCCTCCTCATCCTCAACCCCCTCCTCAACCCCCCTCCTCATTATCAATCTCCCTCCTCATCCTCCCTCCTCAACCCCCCCATCCTCAACCCCCTCCTCAACCTCCCTCCTCAACCCTCCTCCTAAACCTCCCTCCTCAACCCCCCATCCTCATCCTCCCTCCTCAACCCCCCATCCTCAACCCCCTCCTCAACCTCAACTCCCCTCCTTATCCTCAACCTCTCTCCTCAACCCCCCCATCCTCAACCCCCACTCAACCTCCCTCCTCAACCCCCCATCCTCATCCTTCCTCCTCAACCCCCCATCCTCAACCCCCCATCCTCCCTCCTCAACCCCCCATCCTCCTCCTCAACCCCCTCCTCAACCTCAACCCCCCTCCTCAACCCCCCTCCTCATTCTAAACCCCCTCCTCATTCTAAACCCCCTCCTCATTCTAAACCCCCTCCTCATTCTAAACCCCCTAAATACCTCCCCCTCTCCCTTTCCCCTCACTTACGTGCTTCTGCTCCGGCCTCCACTCCTTCTTGACCCGGCGCGCATGTGACGTCACATGCGCCCCACGTCATTAGCATATACCGGGTGCCGGCACCCGGTATATGCTAATGACGTGGCATGCATGTGACGTCACATACGTGCTGGGTCAAGAAGGAGCGGAGGCCGGAGCAGAAGCAGGTAAGTGAGGGGAGAGGGAGAGGTATTTAGGGGGGTTAGAATTAGGAGGGGGGTTGAGGATGAGGAGGGGGGAGGGAAAGAGACACGGGGGGTAGAGAGACACGGGGGGGTAGAGAGACACAGGGGCGTTAGAGAGACACAGGGGCGTTAGAGAGACACGGGGGCGTTAGAGAGACACGGGGGGCGGGGGGGGGGGGGGGAGAGTGACTCGAGTATAAGCCGAGGGGGCCCTTTTTAGCCTTAAAAAAAGGGCTGAAAAACTCGGCTTATACTCGAGTATATACGGTAGTTAGATAGTTTTATTTATAAAAAAAAATGTTGATGCCCCTGAGAAACCCTGGAGGCATCCATGATACTTTGGTGGAAGTTGTGGGCATGAGAAAGTCATTTCTATAGAACCATGCTTGAATCTATTGATGAAGTGGCTTACTTTTGGAACTGTGGGGGGCTAGGGAGGGCTATGGTGTCAATTTCAATCTGATATGATTATCAAACATTTCCTCCAGACCCCTTCCTCTTCTTTCTATGGCACCCTTTCCTCATGACCCAGCACTCAAGAAATGATGCAAAGAAGACAAGATGTCTTCAAATATGTATATTTTCTCTAAACACATGTGTTTAGGGTGAAGAATTGTTGTTCAGTCATCCAACTCTCCATGACCCTATATGCATAAGATTTTCTTGGCAACGATAATGAAGTGGGTTGCCAGTCCCTATTCCAGTGGAGTGTAGTTTATCTTATCTCGCACCTATGACCTACCTATTTTTGATGACCCAACATGGTATAGCTTATTGAGGTACACAAGCCCCTTCACCACGTCAAGGTAGTGATCAAGAAGATGTTCAAGTATTACACCGCTGCTAATGTTGTTGATTTATTCAATACTTCACAAACAGATGCAGATTTTCTTGAACTTCCACAAAGCTTTAACAAAGCTTGTGATGGATGCAATTTCTCTGTGTACATTTAATGCTATTTGCTGCAAAACCATTTATATTAAATAGTTACTTGTCTACAATGGTACATAAATGATGAGATGAATGCATTGTTTATCTTAAAGAATTACCTACATTAATTTGTAAATATTATTTTTTGGTAAAAAAATATCTATTTTGTTTATAAATGCACTGTCATCACTTTCTTTTAGAGTTATTTTCATAAAAACACCATGTCTAATTTTCTGCAGCACTGGTTTGCTAAATTGAAAGAATGCAATTACATGTACCTTGGCAAATGTATTCACGAATACTGGTTTTAAACAGAGGGAGGATCTATGATTTTAGATTCAGAAAAGCATACTGATTTGCAAATGTGTTATAGCTTTTTTTTT
This sequence comes from Discoglossus pictus, assembly GCA_027410445.1. Classification (NCBI taxonomy): domain Eukaryota; kingdom Metazoa; phylum Chordata; class Amphibia; order Anura; family Alytidae; genus Discoglossus; species Discoglossus pictus. The sequence goes on along the minus strand of CM050166.1, from coordinate 21,623,108 downwards.
CTGCCATGAGATTTTAGCTGAGATGAAAAACAAATTAGGGTTTTTAAATGCATTAAAGAGCAGACATAGGCTAACAACTTTCTATTTGCTTTTGTTGGATCTGATTAGAAAATACAATCTAAGAACTAGAGACCGGGATCCTCTAGAATATATATATATATATATATATATATATATATATATATATATTGAAGAGTGAAGCAGCCGTGAATGCCCATTAATCTAGTAATTATTAATCTGTATAAATTAATAATGAGTATTGCAATATAATTTGATACCTTTTGTATTGGACAAACGTCTTATTTATAATGATGAGCTTTCGAGAGGCTCAACCTCTCTTTATCAAGTCTCAAGCAATACTAACATGAGATGGAACCCTCAGTTTTAATAATAACAGCAGATGCAGATAGAGTGGAAACAGCATTTATGTTGTGTTTATTCCCCATATATGTATTTACCTGATGATGTCAGATGCTGTTTCCACTCTCTCTGCATCTGCTGTTATTATTCAAACTGAGGGTTCCATCTCATGTTAGTATTGCTTGAGGCTTGATAAAGAGAGGTTGAGCCTCTTGAAAGCTTGTCATTATAAATAAGACGTTTGTCCGATACAATATGTATGTAAGAAACTCCCGATAATCAGGCATTATCCGCGACTATCCGGCAGTTCGAGACTGCACAAAAAAAACTAACTTTTTTTTTATTTATTTTTTCTGGTCCTTTATTGGCCCAGTTTAGGTGCTAATGCCTTTTTAAAGGCATTTTGAGGGGGTTAACGGTTGTTTTTCTGGACTCCCGATTAACCCGAAACTACACTTATCCAGCAATCGGGAGTCCCCGTGGGTGCCGGATAATCTGGGTTTTACGGTACAACTATTTTGTAGGACACATTGCCAATAATAGCACAAAGTGTATGTTTAAATGTCTTCTTAAAACTATTTTATGTTACAATATTGCAGAAAAATGTATTTTTTACATATATAAGATATTTTATAAAGATGTATAACTGTAAGCTACAAACAAAAAAAATAATCATACCAATCTTTTAAATACATTTAAATCTTGATATATCAGATGATTTAAGAGAGAGAGTTACAAACTCTATCTTGTAGATCTAATTTTTCCTCTAAAAATGCGATTACAATGCGTATCAGTTGGGTACGTTGAAAAGCAAATTTACGAATAGATAGCAGCCATGGAAATACTGGGATCTTTTAGAACTTGCAAGTCCCAAGGAAGCATAGTGATGGCTCGGCATCCTCTCCTGAGTAATCCCACTGCAATTGATTCTTTTAACTGAAACTTTACCAATGATAGTTGAGCTCCTTAGAGAATAAGATCTTCCCAGGATGCAGCCTGTTATTCCCTGAAGCTCCAAGAATAGCAATTACATCTGTATACAATATTATCACTATATATCACTGTATTTCTTTGCTTATCCTTTGAGTCTCTCAACTAAACAGAACATTGCCTAAATCACCTTGAGTATGTACTAGCCTCGCAACAAACAAATTATCAGTAATATATAACATACAGAGGAAGAGATCAATAATGCTCATTCCCATGCTTGCTAAATTAATGTTTTAATCGCATTCAGTTGCAAAATAATTTATTTTAAAACCTTATTTTCAATGATACCAAATGGGGGATATTTAGTTTATTTCTTTAAATATGTTTATGAAGCTCCCCCTTCTAGTTTTTGTTATATATTGTCTCTTTTGGCATACTTTTTTCCCAGTTACAAATTACATTTGATTTTATTTATGACGTGATTGTGTTATTACCAGTCGGCATTATTATTTATGAAGACATATTAACATCTACACCTGGCCTGCTCCACCTCCTCTAGTCTTTATATACAACTCCTGCTCTAGTTTTGCTGCCCATGCTTCCTTCAGGATCTTTTATAGGGGAAACCCGTGCCTGCTTTGCCATGTACTAGCCTGAGCCTGTTTTTTCATATGCTTATGTCACCTAATGCTGCATACAAGTGTTTCGCTATACCACTCGCCAGGGCCTGATATAACGAGTGCCTCATACTAGTGCCACTATTCCATCCATCAGTGCCTGACTGCCTCTTACCAATATCGCTAAACCAGCCTACAGCCCTATTAAATTTGAAGCCTGTAGCTGCATCGGCACACCTGTAAAGGCAGCGGGCTTGAAACTCGTGTTACAGAGATATAAGATTGAACCATGCCGCGAGTTACGGGCCGTAGATGCAAACCCGTAAACCATTCTTGTGCACGTTGGATGTGCGTTCGTGAACATGATTAATTAGTCAAACCCGTAGTTACGGATTTAGATGGAGCCAATGGCAAATGAGATCGTCATCATTATGTCACTGAAAAATGGAGGTTAGATTTCAAAACCTTACGGGTTTCAATTATGAGGTTTGATCGGACCCGCATTCCAGAAATAATGCAATATTAATAAATCAGTAAATATTATATTCTAGTCCATGCGAGTCCTATTACATGATTGCTGGGTTCGATATAACACGGAAATTAAACAGAAATAAAAGTATTTTATATTGCAGATTTGCCAGCTTGAGAATATTATGCTATTAATTTTAATACCTAACATCACTTTCCCTTTAATTGAAAATACAGTAGTGTGTGTATATTTGCATTTACAGTGCTACGGATGTTGACGTCCTGTAGGGTTTTTCGGCCTGTAACCCCCCAACGATCTGCGGGTTGCTTTACTGAGCCAATTTAATAGCCGTAAGTCTTGGGGGCTACGTTGCGGCCTACGATTTTACACGTTGAGGGAACTTAATAGGGCTGCTAGTGTCTCATATAAGTGCTGCTATGCCATGCTGTATACTCCAACCTCTGGAACTGTTCCAGCCTACTGAGCCAGAGATCTTGAGAACCCACTTGGTATTTTTTTTGGTCTAACCTTCATGTTAACAAACCTTTTACAACTCTGAACCTTGTTGTCTGCCCTTAACAGCATCTACCTGATCATCCTTTGGTCTTTAGGCATTATGGGCTCTGCCCCACATGATACTACTCATTATTTATTGGTCCAGCAACAGAAACAGAAGTGCTCAATCAGAGAATGAACTAACTATAGTTTATTTATGTAACGAAATCCACTATTTTAAAAGACTTCACGAACCAACCTGTTCGGTTATTTGAGGATTTACAATGGACTTTCGTGGAAATAACTAATAAGGCGAACAAACTACTGAATCCCCGACCTCTTACTGAGGTCGTGTGGTTCTTATTGACCACCCTGACTGTTGCGGTTAACCACAAACTAATTGGGAAATAGCTGGTGGTCCCGTTCGTATACAGAACACGAGGCAATCGCCATTTTGTTTTGTCGAACACCGCTGTTGCCTTCCTTCATCCTCGTTCGCATGGTAGAAACCACACAAATGAAGTGGATAATACTTCATTCGTGTGCTAAAGTATGCAAATGTACCGGCCCCAGATAGCTATACTAGGAAACTTGTAGTCGACTGCAAACGCACGAACGGCCGGCGAAAGACCAACTTCAGTCGATGAGTCTGAGAACTGTGTTCGTGAGATCTGAGCGCTATTCGACTAGAATATGCACTCATATCTCAGCTATCTGGGGATATGTGGAACTTCAAGTTTATATTGTGTAAAAACAAAGTTATACATTTTTATTCTGTTTTATTAAAATAAAGAAGCCATGTTTCTTTCTTCCTGGAGATAATTAAGGCTCTCTGTGCTACCTTAATTTAATTATCTCCAGGATAGAAAAGAGGGAGTGATTTATGTGTAAGGGGAGTGCTTATGCTATAGCCACTGTGATTGGCTACTGTATTACATTTGTCCCAGTCTTCCATCTGGTCCCCTAGGGAAGTGTCCACCAGGTGGAAGACCTGCATAAATACCGGGCAGGATCTACAATGGGGCATCAGTTGAAAATTAACTACGTTGCATTTAAAAGCTTCGTGGAAGGTGAGATGGATATTGACAATTACTTGCAAGATTTTGAAAGACAATGTGTGTTAGAAGATTTGGAAAGAGCTAACTGGGCTGCCGTAGTAAGTAGTAAACTATCAGGTAGAGCAGCCGAAGCATTGAGAGCTGTGCCAGATGGGAATATACAAAACTATGACAAGATAAAAGAGATTTTGTTAGCCCGATACGCTGTAACCCCTGAAGCTCATAGAAGGAAATTCAGGGCTCTCAGAAGACAAGGTAAAGATTCCTATACAGAGTGGGCATTTAGTATGCAGCGCGCTGCCAGCAATTGGATGCAGGGGGATCAGGCAACTACTTTAGAGGATGCTGTGCAGTTGTTCTTGCTAGAATTTTTTTTTGATTATACCCCAGCGGAGGTGAGAGATTGGGTCAGAGACAGAAAGCCAAAAATGGTAGAGGAGGCAGCATGGCTGGCAGATGAATTTCATGAGAGCAGGCGGATGGATGGAAACCGAGGGGTCCAGAGCCTGCGGCCTCCCTCTGGCCCGCCAACTATGCCACAGAGGGTACCACCACCAGGGGGCAATACCACAACCCCAGGGTACCAAAAGACTGCTCCGATGTGTTATGGGTGCAAACAAGTGGGGCACATCAAACCTAACTGCCCACAACGCACTACAGACCGCTGGGGGCGGGCACCGATACCACAGACAAAAGCCGCCGCACACTGTGTGCAAGAGGATTACAATTATCTGCCTCAAGAGACACCCAGTAGCAATAGTGAAAATTGGGCCACCTTACATGAGGTAAACCCTGTACAAGCGGCTGGGGATAACAGGGCACATCACCGCCAGTCAGTAAAACTCAATGGGCAAGAGGCTCGAGGACTGATAAACAGCGGGGCTACTATTACTTTGGTCCAGCCACACCGAGTCGTCCCGACCCAGCACACAGGACGCACCATAGCGGTAAGGGTAGCCGGAGGGGCAATTCACAAGTTACCAACGGCCCGAGTCCACATCGATTGAGGTACCGGGGCCAAGGCGGTGGAAGTGGGCATCATGCCAGATTTGACTGCGGAAGTACTGCTGGGAAATGATCTAGGATGCCTGACGTCACAATTGGCAGCCTGCAGTACCGAAGGAGCCCTACCTGTTACCACCCGGCAGCAATCCAGAGCTATGGAAGCCTCTCCCTCTCTGACGATCCCCCCTGACCAGACTTCTTACTGGGGTACCCCTCAAGACTTCGGGCAAGCACAACGGGAGGATCCCACCTTAAAAGGGTATAGGAGGGAGGCAGAACAACCCCAGGGAGATAGAGATCAGCCAAGGTTTAGCTGGGAAAAGGGTTTACTGTACCGAGTGACTGGGGGGACAGGGACAGGAGCGGGCTCGGTAGAAAAAAGACAGTTGATAGTGCCCCGTAAGTATCGGATAGAACTGTTGCGGATTAGCCATGATATTCCCCTAGCAGGTCACTTAGGCATTAAAAAGATGAGGGACAGACTCACCCAGTCCTTTTTCTGGCCAGGGGTCTACTGTAGGACCTGCGAAGTATGCCAAAAGGTAGGGAAGAGAGGGAATCACCCCAGGGCAAAGCTACGCCCCCTACCCATTATTGAGGAACCATTTTTCCGAGTGGCGGTTGATTTAGTCGGGCCACTCAGTAAACCCAGTCCATCTGGTAAGAAATACATTCTTACTGTGGTGGACTACGCTACCTGCTACCCCGAGGCTATAGCTCTGTCGAATATACATGCAGAGACGGTAGCGGAAGCACTAGTTCAGGTGTTCACTAGGGTGGGATTCCCTAGGGAGATAGTGTCCGATCAGGGAACCCAATTCACTGCAGTGATTACCCAACAACTCTGGCAGAGCTGTGGGGTAAAACCCATATTAAGTTCCCCCTATCACCGCCAAACCAATGGCCTCTGTGAACGATTTAACGGTACCCTTAAGCAAATGCTTATCACGTTCACAGAGACCTGCAGGAATTGGGAAAGATTCCTCCCTTATTTACTTTTTGTTTATAGGGAGGTTCCCCAGGAGTCCACCGGATTCTCTCCATTCGAGCTATTATACGAGAGACGGGTCCGGGGACCCCTGGACCTCGTGCAGGAACATTGGGAAGGTGATATTGAACAAGCATGTACCCCTATAGTCTCCTTTGTACTAGAGCTGAGAGACCGGCTACAGGCTCTGACCGAAACAGTTTCGGGAGAACCTGCGAGCCGCCCAAAAGCGGTAAAAATACTGGTATGACAAGGGAGCTAGGGACCGTATATTAGAAGTGGGACAAAAAGTCCTAGTTCTGAAACCCATCAAAACAGATAAGTTGCAAGCCTCCTGGCAGGGCCCCTACACAGTCCTAGAGTGGATCAGTGATACCACGTACATTGTGGCAGACTGTTCCGATAATAGGATCCGGAGGTCCTTCCATGTAAATATGCTTAAGCCATATCTCGAGAGGCCAGAGGAGGTCTCCGCGGTATGTGCTCCAGCATATGAGGATAGCGAGGGTATCCCTCTACCAGATATGCTTCCCCAGAAACGCACAGGAGTAGACCAAGTACAGTTGGGGCCAGCATTAGGTTCTGAGGAACAAGCTCAGGTTTCCCAACTGTTAAAGGAATTTGGGGGCATGTTTTCTGCAGCCCCAGGGTATACGACCCTGGCAGTCCACCGAGTGGAGACCCCAGGCCAGTTACCCCTGCGGCAGCAGCCTTACCGAATTCAAGAGCCAGTACGGAAAAGTATGTTAACGGAACTCCAGGATATGTTAGAACTGGGGGTCATAGAACCGTCCCAAAGCCCCTGGGCTTCCCCAGTAGTCCTGGTTCCTAAAAAGGACGGTACCACCAGGTTCTGCGTGGACTACCGTAAACTAAATGATCGGACCGTTACCGATGCCTACCCCATGCCCAGAGTAGAAGAGCTGCTAGACCGTATGGCTGGGGGGAATTACTTGACCACTATTGATCTGTGCAAGGGATATTGGCAAATCCCCTGGGAGCCTGAGGCCATTCCGAAGTCGGCATTTGTCACCCCGTTTGGCATATACCAGTTTAAGGTTATACCATTTGGGATGAAGAATTCCCCAGCCACTTTTCAAAGGATGGCGGACCGGCTCCTAGAGGGACTTCAGGGCTTCGCTTGTGCTTACCTGGACGATATAGCTATCTTCAGTGGCACTTGGGAAGCCCACCTGGAACACATTTCAGTAGTGCTCAACCGAATTCAGCACGCAGGGCTCACGTTGAAGCCTGAGAAATGCCACGTGGGCATGGCGGAAGTCCAGTATTTAGGCCACAGAGTAGGGTCTGGAAAACAGAGCCCGCTAAAATTGAGGCCATCACCCAGTGGCCCCAACCACGGACGAAAACTCAGGTCATGGCATTCCTGGGTACCGCAGGTTATTACAGGAAATTTGTAGTGGATTACAGTACCCTGGCCAAGCCCTTGACAGATTTCACCAAAAAGTCCCTGTCCCGACAAGTAATCTGGTCCACTGAGTGTGAGGAGGCTTTCCAGAAACTCAAGGCTGCGTTAAGTGCATCTCCTGTGTTAGCGGCACCGGACCATACTAAAATGTTTCTCGTCCACACAGATGCCTCAATATTTGGACTGGGAGCAGTATTGAGCCAGGTGGGAGACGATCACCCAGTGGCGTATCTGAGCAGAAAACTATTACCCCACGAAGTCAGCTATGCCACTGTGGAGAAAGAGTGTCTGGCATTAGTCTGGGCACTTAAGAAGCTACAGCCTTACCTGTATGGACGCTTTTTCACCGTGCTGACTGACCACAACCCTTTAATTTGGCTCAACAGAGTGGCTGGCGATAACCCCAGATTACTCAGATGGAGCTTGGCGCTGCAACCTTATAATTTCACAATGCAGTACCACCCTGGGAAACAGAATGCCAATGCCGATGGCCTATCCCGGCAAACTGAACTGGAAAAGGCGTAATTTTGGTCGGTTTTTGGATTACCGGACATCCCTTAGCCGACCCGTTAGGATCTAAGCAGGTATGCCGTTCCATGGGACTAAGGGGGAGCTATGTAACAAAATCCCCTATTTTACAGACTTCACGAACCAACCTGTTCAGTTATTTGAGGATTTACAATGGGCTTTCGTGGAAATAACTAATAAGGCGAACAAACTACTGAATCCCCGACCTCCCACTGAGGTCGTGTGGCGCTTATTGACCACCCTGACAGTTGCGGTTAACCACAAACTAATTGGGAAATAGCTGGTTGTTCCCCTTCGTATACCGAACACGAGGCAATCGCCATTTTGTTTTGTCGAACACCGCTGTTGCCTTCCTTCATCCGCGTTCGCATGGTAGAAACCATACGAATGAAGTGGATAATACTTCATTCGTGTGCTAAAGTATGCGAATGTACCGGCCCCAGATAGCTATACTAGGAAACTTGTAGTCGACTGCAAACGCACGAACGGCCGGCGAAAGACCAACTTCAGACGACGATTCTGAGAACTGTGTTTGTGAGATCTGAGCGCTATTCGACTAGAATATGCACTCAGATCTCAGCTATCTGGGGATATGTGGAACTTCAAGTTTATATTGTTTAAAAACAAAGTTATACATTTTTATTCTGTTTTATTAAAATAAAGAAGCCATGTTTCTTTCTTCCTGGAGATAATTAAGGCTCTCTGTGCTACCTTAATTTAATTATCTCCAGGATAGAAAAGGAGTGATTTATGTGTAAGGGGAGTGCTTATGCTATAGCCAGTGTGATTGGCTACTGTATTACATTTGTCCCAGTCTTCCATCTGGTCCCCTATGGGAGTGTCCACCAGGTGGAAGACCTGCATAAATACCGGGCAGGTAGCCCACAGTAAAAGAGATAGTTTTACCCCTTCATGAAGTCTCGACTCATGTTTGGGGGACCGGGAGCTATAATCACTTCGTTTCAGCTGGAGTTCGGGAGAAGCTGCAAGGATCATCGCTGCACGAATCCAAGGATCCTTTACAATTTCTATGAACATTATTATTAGCTTTTATTTCTAATGCTTCAACTAATTCCATAGCACTATACATGGGTCAAGAATAGGGCAAAATACAGAAATAACAAAATTGAAAGAATTGCGGGCCCTGTATTGAGCTTAGAATCTTATGTAGAAAGTGCATTTTCGCAAAGCACCCTATAAGATTGGAAACTCGCCACTAAAAGGGAATGGCAAAGGCAGAAAAACATTGACAAAAAGACAAATAAGGACTAGGAGAGACCAGGAAGGAGGTGAGAATTTACTTAGGTAGGAAGTTAGAAAGAGAGAGGGGAGGAAGGGATCAGTTAGAAAGTCATAGTGAGATAAAAGGCTCAAGGATGTGATCTTCACCTAGTGTTCAGATAATATAACCTGCAATATCAGATGATAGTAATGTGACTGTTATAAAGCTGCAACAATTAGAGGTTGGTGTATGAATGTGGTGAAGGGTGGGAGGGAAGTGATGTCTGGTACCAGCAAGTTATTCGTTTTTCCACAGGCCTGGAGAGATAGGAAATGGAAAGACAAACAGTTTGAGGCCACACAGTATAAGGAACAGGAGTAGGGACAAGGAGAGGGGGAGGGAGCAAAGTAATACATTCAAACATATTGTTTTTACACAGGTTACGTAAACTGCAGAAAAAGAACAGCAGAATACTCCATGTTGATTGCAAAAATATAGCTTGGTTAAATGGGGTTGTCTAGTATCAGGAGGGAATTAGATATTCCACAGGTCTTGGTTAAATGGTGGTGTCTGGTATCAGGAGGGTATTAGATGTTCCCCTGTTCTTGGTTAAATGGTGGTTTCTGGTATCAGGAGGGTATTAGATGTCCCATAGGTCTTGGTTAAATGGTGGTGTCTGGTATCAGGAGGGTATTAGATGTTCCACAGGACTTAGGTAAATGGTGGTGTCTGGTATCAGGAGGGTATTAGATGTTCCACAGGTCTTGGTTAAATGGTGGTATCTGGTATCAGGAGGGTATTAGATGTTCCACAGGTCTTGGTTAAATGGTGGTGTCTGGTATCAGGAGTGTATTAGATGTTCCACAGGTCTTGGTTAAATGGTGGTGTCTGGTATCAGGAGGGTATTAGATGTTCCACAGGTCTTGGTTAAATGGTGGTGTCTGATAGCAGGACATGGACATGATAACCTACTCTGAGAGCAGCCTCTTTTAGCCACTTGTTACATAGACAAGGAGAAATATCTTGCAATATATCAGTCTGGTCTCAATCAACAAAGTGATCTAGCCCTGAAATACCAGGCAATTCTACTCTGAACAAGAGAACCAACAAACACCAGACGTAGGTTTTAGCCTTAGTTGGACCTCGACAGTAGGGTGTGGCTGCTAACTCCCTAAGCACAGCGAGCAAGGGGTCCATGTCTGGAGCCCACCTATAACTCCCTTAGGTCAAAAAAAGGTTACTCTAAGAGAGGATTATCCTGTCCAAAGGAGGCTAGTTTGTTTTCTGATTAAGCACCTCGATTTCTGTTGTTACTTATTGCTGCTCATACAACAGACCTTACATAAAAGGCAAGAAAATGCAAATGTAAAGTAAAGTTGGTTTAAAAACAAAAAAAAAGAATCAAACAAACAAAAACAGAATTTTCATTAGTTCTATAAATGTAAAGCATAATAACTACTGAAGTTGTTTTTAAACCATTACTGCAACTTACAGATGTCCAATGATGCTATGATATGTTTGTGTGACCGGTGTGTGTTCAATAAAAGTGTCATCATTTATGGTATCTTTACTGAAGACTTCCTATATACTTCATAAATAATACAGTAGGACTGTTGAATTGTTGATTCTTGTTGAAATTGTTTTGTTGTTTAGGCTTTGAAGACATAAAGGAATCTTAAAAAGAATATACTGTCAATCAACATTCGTTTTTGTCTCCATCTGTTCTATGATATGAAGAAGAAATATATTGTTTTGTGTCATGGTCAACCTCCCATGTGCTGTTCTTATTTCACTAAAGTCAGTCTTGGAATTAATGGGGGGGATTATGCACATGAAGCTGGTGGTAATATTAAAGAATCATCTTCAAAAATAGTCAGCAAATGGGTTACAGATCTTTGAAATCACAACATGTCATGTAGGTGATACCTTATGAGAGCCAATGACAAATTTCTCATAAATCCTTAACAGAGCTTTGAGTCATTCAAAGACTTCTTGAGTGGCATTTGGAGAAGAAATGTTAAGACTTTAAAGAGCTCTGTTGCTGATCTATAATAACTATAAGACTTTGGTAATGTTACAAAAAAATCTGATATGCAGATGGTTCAGTTAATTATGTACACAAGACAGGGAGTGTTATATATAAAGCTGTTGTTGGAAAAGTGGGCGTATTGCTCTATTCAGAAGACAGCAGGTCTAAATAACCAAATTAAATAATAATTACTGAATGATTTATTCATTTTTTAAAATATATGCGCACAGTTCACATTTAATACACTTTTTTTATTTTCAAACAACCACTAAAGATCTCCTCAGATGGTGACTGTAGCCATGAAATTAGAAGATGTTTGCTTTTCGGGAGGAAAGCTATGGCAAGTTTGGACAAGCTATTAAAAATACATATATATTACATTATCAACAAAGATCTGCATATATAAATTAGTCTACATCATTTAAAGGAGCATAAAGGGTTCCCTGTTTTTAATATTGAAATAAACTAAGGGCCCGGTGCAATTGCAAGCCCGCAAGTTGATTGTTGTAGGATATATGTCTGCGTTGCGGACTCCCGTTCATCTCGGAATACAGAGCTATTCAATTGCTCGAGCCTGTAAGTTATTGGACCAAAGCCGAAACTGTAAACCATGCACTGGTTCGGAGCAGTTCAGGGCGAGAACATGATTAATTCAGCAAGCCCGTAACCTCACATTTTAAAACAGCCAATAGAAAATGAGACCTTCATTATTACGGCAGCAAAACATGGAGGTTACATGTCAATCAATTAGGTTCAGGGGTCTCAAAATAAAGAATTAGGAAAATGAATGCCAATACTGTTCTAGTCCATATGGGTGGCCTGATATGTATTAACTCATTGATACCCAAGATCGATTTAACACTGAAATGAAACATAAAAAGAAATCTTATTTCCTGGCGATTTGCGAGCTTGAGACTGTTGTGCAATTAATTCTAATGTCTGCCATCGCTTACCCCTTTATTTACAGTGCAGTAGTGATTTTTTATTTGGATATACAGTGCTACCAATCAGTGTTTAACCCCCTTGCGGGTCCTCTCCAGCACTCGTAGGATTTTCTTCTTCTTTTGCCATTTGCGGGTGTGAAAACATTTGCGGGCTTGGGGAAATTGAGCAATTGAATAATGATTTGTGATTTTAGCCTTGTGAAAGTGACAGATAAAAGGCTTCTGGAGGCTGTAAGTGACGGGTTTGACCATCACAATTTTTTTCAAGGCTGTTACCCATAACTCATTTGGAGCGCACAAAAAGACACCAACTGAATAGCAAATTAACTTGTGACCTTACTTACAGGCTATAGTAACATGAAAAAGCTCAATTGAATTGGGCTCTAAGTGTTTATTTGCATACTAGCAAGTTGCCCTATGGCGCTCATTGCAGCCCAACCGCATAAGTCCTACGGGCCTCGCCATGAGCTTCTGCGGCGCTTCAACGAGCTCTGCATAGAGCGCCTTCAGCGTTCATTGCAGCCTCAAGTAGTTGTCGGAATTGCGAGTTGATTTAAACAAATTTGTATTAATATGTGCTTAGAAGCTCTGTTTTTACTAACTGAAACCTTCAAAACAGAGCCTGAATATATCCATCCCTGAAGTTCAAGAATACAGCCATGCAGTGATCAAATATTCTGTCTGTTTCATACTCCACTTATAACAACAGACAGACATCCTCATTATGCAACTCTCTGCATGTGATGTAACAAACATAAAATGGATTCCTGAACTCATAAATAGAGTATTCAAAATGCCATAAATAACCAAATGAGCACAACCCACAACCATGAATTTGCTAAGAGGAGAGAAATGCCAAACAACATTGAATATCTGAGGACACAAAGCCACATCTTCCATTGTGTCCTACCTGCTGACTCGATCATTGTTCATCACACTCTTCCCCATCTCCTTAACACTGTAAGATCTCAGGATTGTCTTGTCTTTTGTCATTCCGGGTATCCCTTCTAATTAGTTATTAGTCTCATGTGTTTACGGTACCCCTTAGGGATTTTCAGCAACATTTATGACCAAATTTCTATAGATTGTCTCTCCACAGATTGTCATCCTCTTGTATCAGAGTGCTTGTGTTATGTAGTAATGTAGTGATGATGCTCCTTGTAATGTATATGGGATTACCAGTAAAAGTTTTATCTCTTTATAATTTAGATGCTGCTTTGTTTCCTTCTAAATATATTCCTATCGCAGGCATCTTGAACTCCATAAAGCATTTGGTTCGACTTCACTGGGGACTAGTGTGATGTCATCAGTAATATCATGGATGCTATTTTTCATATATGTAATGGCATTATTGATATCATAGCTGATGTCACCGTTTATGTCATAAATAATGTTACAACATCATCACAAATAATCTTTGCAGGGAAATGGAGGGATGTTAAGGCTTAATAAACCTAAATTTAGGTTTTCTGGAATATTCTCTGCATTCTTTGAAATTGAAAGAATCCTTGGAAAAATAGTTAAGAGCAAAACATTTTAGAAAAGTTGCTGCATTGTTTGCTTGTTTGGTATTGGAGTGTCCTCGGTACTGCAGATAAGATTATCTCTATTTGTTAAAGTGACACAGCAGAGGTCCCAAATATGGCATAATCTAATAAAGTAGGCAATAACAAGAATGCTATTAAAAAAAACTGCCTTTTCCTGCAATAAACTAATATGGAAAGTTGCTATTTTGGGCTGTTAGTCAACTTTTCTGATCCACCCATAAACCAAGATTTACTGTATTTACCCGAATCTAATGCGCACCATTTTCTTGAAAAATTGGGTCCCAAATTTGGAGTATGCATTAGAATTGATGGAGCACTAGAATCAATGTTTTAGCCCCTTTTTTCGGGGTTAAAACGTCTAATCTAGTGCGCCATTGATAACATTGCATTACCGGTAATAGCAAAAAGGAAAGTACAGAGCAGGGCATACCAGTATACACCGCGACACCACCATCTCTCGCTTCCTGGCACTCTAGAGTGGGTGACTGAGGCTCTCAGATGGTCATCCTCCTCAAAGATTGGCATTAAGACTATGCAATATGCATGTATGCAATATGATCATATTGTTGTACAGTAGTGTCATTTGTAATAAAACTGCCATAAGTTGGTAACATAAACTCATAAGTTCAGTATTTCTTGCACAAATGAAAAAAAACGCATTACATTCGCCCGCAAAAACATTTTTTGGATTCATGGGTCCCAAATTTGGAGTGCGCATTAGATTCAAAGGCACACTAGATTCGCGTAGATACGGTATATATTTTGGTAATAATTATAATTAACATTAGTTACTGATAAACCCCTGAGGCATTTAGTACTTGACCTCGGTCACCTGCACAAAAAGATACTAGGCATGCTCAGGAGACGGCTTTCAAGACAACCAACAGACCCAATATCTCAGAATTGTATCAGTAATTAATGTCAGTGATCTCTCACTAAAATATATATATATGAATCTTGGTTAGTGGATCATCAATGCTGACAGCTCAAAATGGTAAACTTTATTGTTAGTTTATTATAGGAAAATTCAATTTTTAATAACAATTCAGCCATTTCAATCCATTGATAAAATATTTGTAATCACCTGCAGTTTTAAATTATACAATATTTGGAATATATGCTGTGCTACTTAAAGTTTCAACTTACCAATAATTATTCCTGCTTGAAGGGCAGATGCTTTTGTCAAAGTGCAAACAGATATTTACTGTGTTGCAGTGAGCTGATCTTATTGTCTAATGATATAGCAACCCATTGAGGGCACAATTAAAGAAGAGGCACGACCTAAGCTAGGAGGGGGCGCAAGAGGAGGAGCTGAGAAGTGATTTAAAGACTTCTTCAACTTCCTTTTTTTGCCTTCAGAAGCTCCAACTCTCAACAGCAAAGAATTAACAGCTACTGTTATGGAGTAAATTCCCGCCCCCCTTAAATTTATGGCATATAAAGTTAATTATTTGTTCTATTAACTTTCTCAGCAGAAGTGATGGGCGTTTTGCAGCTGGGGAGAGTCCAGGGACCTGGGTTAGGAGTTGGCTTAATTGCCGCCCCTTAGTGAGTTGAACACAGTCCACTTAAGGTTAATAGATGAAAGGATGCCTCTCGCTGGTCAATCCATGGGGGCTTACGTGGCAAAAAATTCTGGTGCCTGATCTTTGTGGTTGGTCATGTGACCAGTTATGTTTCTATCATGCTAAAAGTGGCTGTAGCCCGATTTTTCCCAAATGTGGTGTGGATATTGAGTAAAGGTAACAGGCGGTGGTTGACTCCAGTGACCTTCTCTGCCATGATTGGTCATGCCAACTTGACAAGAAACACAAGCTTGCGTATGATGGGAAGTATTAAGGATGGAGATGGGTAGGACTACATATGCTAGCTAATAAATTAAGCATTGTTGTTTATTACTCTAACCTTTGAAAAAAACAATCCCAATTATGAATTCTATGTATAAATATAGTGTAATAAAAACATAGGACTCACTTTTAACCCTGTTGTATTTGTAGTCCATCATGTCAAGTTACTCTTATCTCCAGGCAGTTCCAATGTCTGTGTTTAGCTTTGGCCTTTTAATATATTCTATGAATAAAGTTAATATGAAAACTACATTGCATTGTGCCAAAACAGAATCCTATTCAGAGATGCCAAAATAAATACTACAGAGAGGAAATTCAACATTGAAAATTGTGTTAACACATGAGGTTTTAAATGCATCGCACATTGTTCCATGACTTTTAGAACAGATTGCCATTTACAGATTTAGACAAAGACACCCAAAAGTCTTGAAACTTGGAACATATTTTAATATCTTTAAATTAAATTAATATTTTTTTTTCTAGTGCAATAGAAATACAGATTATGGGGGATTATTTGGGAATAAATAGTTCGATTATGAGTTCTATAGAAAATGCTGACATTTTAATAATTTTTGTTCTTATTGGCCAATCATATAGGTTACAGCCGCACAAGTAAGAAGTAAGCAGCTTTAACCGTCACCATTTTTGGATCACCCACCACTAAATAAATAAAATTACACATATGCATATTACATTACAACATTATATTACATTAAAAATAATATTTTTGCTTCTGTTGATGTTTTTATATTTACAAACAATTAAAATGATTAAGCTCTGAATACATAATTAGAACCAATAATAAATTCCAAGGGCCTCATTCTATTAGCGGCCGCAGCCGTTGCGGGGCCGCAAGGACAGGCCGCAAGCTATTCTGCTATTCTATTCCCTTCCGGCCGGGGATTCCGGCAGGCTTGCGGCCGGCGCCTTGCTATCTCTTGCGGCCGGAGGAAAGCCTTTGATCTAAAACGGCCGCAAGAGATTTGCAATTCAATTGCTCCGGGAAACCTCTCTGCAAGGCTAAAAACGAGCCGCTGCTTACTTGCAGCAAAAAGGTCCCGCTAGCACCAATTAAGCACATAAAATAGCTCAAATAAAGCCATCCTGCACTTTGAGAAGACTATAAAGGGATTTTAGGTGTAGCACATAATTCTCCTGTACTCAAATCCGTAAAATATTTTATTTTTAATATCCGTAAAATATCCATGTAAAAAGTCCAGAGTGCTTGGAGCACCTCAGACACACCCACGCCGCAGCCGGAAAATAAACAGTTAATTTGAACTCGGGTTTGGGCAGATGTGCAAGCTTGAGAGTGGGTTCCTTTTAATCCTCATGTCCCCCAATATGATCCCTAGCATTTACAGAGCTGTACAGTGCAGGCTTGAATTTATTTTTGAGTTTTTATATTTCACAGCTTGCGGCCGGTTCCAAGATATGCGGCCGGCCGTAAAAGGAGATCCTTGCGGAACCGTATAATAGAATCGCGAGTTAACTGAACCCCCGCAAGGAATCGCAGCCTTACGGCCGATTTACGGCCGATAATAGAATGAGGCCCCAAGCCTGCAGTGGCACAGGTACATCCGCAAATTGGGCAGAGTTACAGAGTGATAAAATTAGCCAAGCCCGCAGCAGACCTGACCGTCATCCAAACCCGTAAACCATTCTTGCGTATGTTGCATTTGCGTCTGTGAACATGATCAATTAGTCAAACCCAGGTTTAGACGGAGCCAATGGTAAAAGAGATCTCATCATTATGTCACTGAAAAACGG
Organism: Discoglossus pictus; assembly: GCA_027410445.1. Classification (NCBI taxonomy): domain Eukaryota; kingdom Metazoa; phylum Chordata; class Amphibia; order Anura; family Alytidae; genus Discoglossus; species Discoglossus pictus. Next base: position 21,605,870 of record CM050166.1, on the reverse strand, counting down.
AGGTTAGATTTCAATCCCTTACAGGCTTGAAGTACGAGTTTCGATCGGACCCGCATTCCATAAATAATGCAATATTAATAGATCAGTAATTATTACTGATGCCGGGATCGATATAACATGGAAATTAAGCATAAAAAAAATAAAATTATTGCAGATTTGTGAGCTTGAGAATGTTGTGCTATTAATTTTAATACCTAACATGACTTTCCCTTTAATTCAAAATACAGTATTGTGTTTATATTTTCATTTACAATGCTACTGACAGGACTTTAACCCCCTTGCGGCTCCTCTCTAGAACCCGTAGGCCGTTTACGAGTTTGAATGCCAGTTCGTCCTTGTGGATTCGTAGCAATTTAATAGCGATTTGTGAATGTAACATTTACGGGCTTGACAGATCAAAGGCTTAGCGGAAACGGAGTTCCAATTTCAACAGCCCGTAGGTATTTTCGCCTGTAACCCGCAGATCGCTTGCGGGTAGCTGAAAGAGGCCAATTTAATAGCCATAAGTCAAGCAGGCTCCTTTATGGGCTACTAGTTTTACCGTTGGAGCAATTTAATAGGGCTGATAGTATAGTGTTGGTCCAAAAATACCAAAAAACTGCATACATTTCAAAGAAGAAAAAGAAGAAATAACACCTGATCACATATCACCTTTTACATCACTACTCACCCACCCACTATGGCTACCCCATCAACCTCCCACCTCCAGCAAATGGGATTACACATGAATTAACAGGATTGAACAAATTTATATTGCACATTACTGCTGACAGGAACAATCAAGGCAAGCAAACCTTATCTTTTATTTACATATATTCTCTTCTTACTTACACATTGGGTCACCATGTTTTCTCACAATCTCTTCTTCATTATTACCTCATGCCTCTTTCTAAGACTCTACTCCTCAGTTTCTCCACATCATGTCTCCAAGAATATAACCATCTCCTCTTCCCTACTCTCTTCTCCTCTTTGTCGCTCCCATGAGCTCCATTCCTTCCTCCAGTCACTATCTCCTTCCTCTTCTAAGGCTCTAAAGCAGAAATCTTTCTGTAAGTTCCACTCCCACCCCTTGTCGCTTACCCCTGTATGGCGCTATGGAATATGTTGTTGCCTTACAAATAAAGGAATATGGAGAATTTAATGGTGCACTATTGGACTAAATTGGTAATATTAAAACATGGGAGAGCAGTGCTGCTGAGGAGTCCTAGAGCAGTCCACTGGAGGTCAGGGAAAAAGTACAATCTTACAATAGGGTATTATATAGACATATGGTAACATTAAAACATGGGAGAGCAGTGCTGCTGAGGAGTCCTAGAGCAGTCCACTGGAGGTCTGGGAAAAAGTACAATATTACAATAGGGTATTATATAGACTTATGGTAACATTAAAACATGGGAGAGCAGTGCTGCTGAGGAGTCCTAGAGCAGTCCACTGGAGGTCTGGGAAAAAGTACAATATTACAATAGGGTATTATATAGACTTATGGTAACATTAAAACATGGGAGAGCAGTGCTGCTGAGGAGTCCTAGAGCAGTCTCAGGTGCGGCATGTATCAGAGGACCTGACCACTGGAGGTCTCGGAAAAAGTACAATCTTAGGGTATTATATAGACATATGGTAACATAATATATTGTAAGGTATTGTATGTAGTACAATGTAGCATTTGTAGTTTCTTCATAAATTGTGTGTACTTATTTGTCATCTGTCTATAAACATTTTAATTCTACCTTATCTGTGTTATTGCTCTTCACTGCCATAAACAACACATCGTTTGTGGGGATTGTATATCAAATTCCTTACAAATGCCTATTTGATATGGCAAAATATGGCTTTGTATCTCATCACACCACTTTTCAGCCCATTAGCTTAGTTACTATACACCGTACTAGCACATCCAGTGATGGAAGCTGATCCTCACTTCACTAATGCAAAACATACCAGATGGCCACCTCATCGACCTTTAATATATCTTTACCTTTGTTTCTAAATAATACCATATTATTCATACAATTAAAACAAAGCAAACCCCACAAAATTATGATTTTTAAAATACTTTTAAACATCTTTACATAACTCATAACATTGAAACATTAAATATTCCTCCATTGTTTTCTCTGGCAATTTCTTTCAATTTCCTACTGGTAAATTTTTAATTAAATATACCTGGAAGAAAAAAAGTAGATAAAATGAATTCCATAAGTGATGATTGAAATCTGGAAGAGTTAATAGAAAATATATTTTTTCTCATAAAATGAAATGCTTTGATCTAAATAAGAAAAATGAATATAAATCAGATAGGTTTTAAAGGATTCTCCTGAGGGTAAAAAAAGTGGAACATGCTGTGCTTAAGAGTTTCAACTGTGTTTTCAGAAAAGTACAACACTTTAATTGGAACTAATTGGATTAAACGGTAAAGTATGGAACGGTGCTAAGAAATCTTTTTAGCAATTTGCCTTGTGAAATACTAGGTGTAACATTACTTTTTCTCCATTACATTATTGACAGCTTACAAGGCTTTAGTAACAAGTAATGCAGGTTGTTGTTTGAGTCAATTTATTTACTTTGTATTCCTAAGTTAGAAGAGTATATAAACACTTATAATGTCTTATTAAAGGAGTTGTATGCATAATTGAAACAAGCGATTTACTGTAGCGCCTGCAGATCTCAAGTGGGAAGATTCATTTATCCTACAAGCCAGAAAATGTTGTTTGAATATAAGGCTGTTAAAGTAAATTGCTGTGTCTTTTTTCTTTTACTGTTTCCTTAAAGGGGAAAAATAGTTAAATGGAAGTGAAAACAAAGTCTATAAACTAGTTGAAAAGTAATGTATATATATAATCAAACTTGGATATTTTACCAATATTATTATACGTATTACACATACTACACATAAAGCTAGGCCTGATGAATCATACTGCCACCTCTACATATAAAGCTAGCCCTGGTGAATCATACTGCCGCGACTACATACAGTGGATATAAAAAGTCTACACACCCCTGTTAAAATGTCAGGTTTCTGTGCTGTAAAAAAATGAGACAAAGATAAATCATTTCAGAACTTTTTCCACCTATAATGTGACCTATAAAGTGTACAACTCAATTGAAAAAAAAACTGAAATCTTTTAGGTAGAGGGAAGAAAAAATATAAAAATAGAATATTATGGTTGCATAAGTATGCACACCCTTAAACTAATACTTTGTTGAAGCAGCTTTTGATTTTATTGCAGCACTCAGTCTTTTAGGGTATGAGTCTATCAGCATGGCACATTTTGACACATCTCTTCTTTGCAAAAACATTCCAAATCTGTCAGATTGCAAGGGCATCTCCTGTGCACAGCCCTCATCAGATCACCCCACAGATTTTCAATCGTATTCAGGTCTGGGCTCTGGCTAGGCCATTCCAAAACTTTAATCTTCTTCTGGTGAAGCCATTCCTTTGTTGATTTGGATGTATGCTTTGGGTTGTTGTCATGCTGAAAGATGAAGTTCTTCTTCATGTTCAGCTTTCTAGCAGAAGCCTGAAGGTTTTGTGCCAATATTGACTGGTATTTGGAACTGTTCATAATTCCCTCTATCTTAACTAAGGCCCCAGTTCCAGCTGAAGAATAACAGCCCCAAAGCTGCCACCACCATGATTTACTGTGGGTATGGTGTTCTTTTGGTGATGTGCAGTGTTGTTTTTGTGCCAAACATATCTTTTGGAATTATGGCCAAAAAGTTCAACCTTGGTTTCATCAGACCATAACACCTTTTCCCACATGCTTTTGGGAGACTTCAGATGTGTTTTAGCAAATTGTAGCCTGGCTTGGATGTCTTTTTTCGTAAGAAAAGGCTTTCGTCTTGCCACTTTACCCCATAGCCCAGACATATGAAGTATACGGGGGATTGTTGGCACATGTACCACACAGCAAGTACTTGCCAGATATTCCTGCAACTCCTTTAATGTTGCTGTAGGCCTCTTGGTAGCCTCCCAGACCAGTTTTCTTCTCGTCTTTTCATCGATTTTGGAGGGAGCTCCAGTTCTTGGTAATGTCACTGTTGTGCCATATTTTCTCCACTTGATGATGACTGTCTTTACTGTGTTCCATGGTATATCTAATGCCTTGGAAATTCTTTTGTACCGTTCTCCTGACTGATACCTTTTAACAAAGAGATCCCTCTGATGCTTTGGAAGCTCTCTGTGGACCATGGCTTTTGCTGTGGGATGCGACTAAGAAAATTTCAGGAAAGACCAACTAGAGCAGCTGAACTTTATTTTGGGTTAATCAGAGGCACTTTAAATGATGGCAGGTGTATGCTGACTCCTATTTAACACGATTTGGAATGTGATTGCTTAATTCTGAACACAGCTACATCCCCAGTTATAAGAGGGTGTGCAGACTTATGCAACCACATTATTTATCTTTTTTTTTTTCTTCCCTCCACCTAAAAGATTTCAGTTGGTTTTTCAATTGAGTTGTACAGTTTATAGGTCAAATTAAACGTAGAAAAAGTTCTGAAATGATTTATCTTTGTCTCATTTTTTTACAGCACAGAAACTTGACATTTTAACATCGGTGTGTAGGGTTTTTATATCCACTGTATAAAGCTAGGCCTGGTGAATCATACTGCCACCTCTACATATAAAGCTAGGCCTGATGAATCATACTGCCACCACTACATATAAAGCTAGACCTGATGAATCATACTGCCACCACTACATATAAAGCTAGGCCTGATGAATCACACTGCCGCCACTACATATAAAGCTAGGCCTGGTGTATCATACTGCCACCACTACATATAAAGCTAGGCCTGATGAATCACCCTGCCACCACTACATATAAAGCTAGGCCTGATGAATCACACTGACACCCCTACATATAAAGCTAGGCCTTGTGAATCATACTGCCACCACTACATATAAAGATGGGCCTGATGAATCATACAGCCACCACTACATATAAAGCTAGGCCTGATGAATCATACTGCCACCTCTACATATAAAGCTAGGCCGGATGTATCACACTGCCACCACTACATATAAAGCTAGGCCTGATGAATCACACTGCCACCACTACATACACAGCTAGGCATAAAGAATCATACTGCCACCACTACATATAAAGCTAGACCTGAAGAATCATACTGCCACCACTACATATAAAGCTAGGCCTGATGAAATAATTTATAAAGACTTTGAATAAAAATGGTTCATGCATATGATACATAGCGTATAAATTACCTGGACTTACCATGGAAAAAAGAAAGGCAGGAATTTCTGATGGTCCACAGATCAGACAACTTTTAAATGACCCACATTTTATAGCATCAATGAATGAAATGGAATCACATGCTTGGTCTTCATTTAGTTACATAGTTACATAGCTACTTAGTAATTAAGATTGAAAAAAGACTTTCAGTCCATCAAGTTCAACCTTTTAAGATCTCCTCTGATCTGCAATATGAGGATTAGTTATTAATTAATTAGTTGTTAATTGTTAATTAGTTATTAATCAACTATTATTTTATTTTGTATTGAATAATTAATCCAGAGGAAGGCAAACAGAAAAAAACCCAAGTGAAACATAGCCTGTAACGGAACCCATCACTGTTCTACCCTGTTTTATGGTTATTTAATTCTTATGGTTAAAATATGATCACATTGCTATACTGTAGATATATTGTTTTATGTTCTACAGAATATATTGGCTCAGAATATTACAGCTACTAGGCTAATAGATAATCCTATTACAGAGACTCCTCATAAGATAAGGAAGTCTATTGTATAAAGTGTTTTCATTATGAGACATAAGAACAAAGAGAAGTATAATCTGATCAATGTCTGATTGTATCAAAGTAGCCAGGTAGCCTCAGGGAGGTGTGACCACACCTATTGTCTCTCTATGTGTATTGTGTGGCCAAATATGGGGGATGTGTATTGCCTGTAAAAAGAGATGTGTATATATATTTCTGCATAACAAAATAAAGACAGTATTCTTTGACTCCCAATTGAGTGTCGTCCAATATGGGTGGTCTGGGCTTGTGAGACTGCAGTGCTTCTCGGATATTTTACCGTATACAAGCGGAGATACTGGACTTCGTGTTCCAACTCCATTACATAGCCAATCATCTCAAAGGGAGAAAAAAAAAATAATTCCTTCTTGATTACAGATACTGGCGATCGGATTTCTTCCTGGATCAATATACTCTCTCTAATTGTCTAGGATAACCCCGAATTCCCTTCTTAATAAGAAATAAATCCAGTCCCCTTTTAAAGTTATCTATCGAATCTGCTGTCACCACCTCCTGTGGTAGAGAATTCCACAGATTAACCACCCTTACTGTGAAGAACCCTTTTTACTTCTAATTTCAAGGGTTGTCCTCTTGTCAGTTGAAAACCTCTTGGCGCAAAAAGATCCCTTGTCAATTCTTTATACTGACCCTGGATGTATTTATATAATGTAATCATATCTCCTCTTAGACGCCTTTTTTCTAGAGAAAATAAGCTTAATTTGGTTAGTCTTTCTTCATAACTTAGCCCCTCCATTCCCCTAATTAGTTTTGTTGCCCTCCTCTGTACCTTTTCCAACTCTAAAATGTCCTTTTTATGAAGTGGTGCCCAAAATTGTACTCCATAGTCCAAATGAGGGCGTACTAGAGATTTGTATAGTGGCAAAATTATATTTGCTTCCCTGGCTTCTATACCCTTCTTAATACCTGCTAATATTTTATTTGCCTTTGCAGCTGCTGCTTGGCTTTGAGCACTGTTCCCTAGGTGGTTGTCCACAAGTACTCCCTAATTCCTTTCAATATCGGATACCCCTATATTTGCTTCACTAAGATTATAAATTGCATGGCTGTTTTTCCATCCCAGATGCATAACTTTACATTTATTCTTATTAAATCCCATCTGCCATTTAGATGCCCATTCCTCAATTTTATGTAAATCACTTTGAAGGGAAAGCACATCATTGTATAATTTAATTACCTTGCACAACTTTGTGTTATCAGCGAAAATGGAGACACTACTTTCCAGTCCCACCTCTAAGTCATTAATAAATATGTGAAAAAGGAGAGTACCTAATACTGAACCCTGAGGAACCCCAATTACCACATTAGTCCAATCGGAGTATGTTCCATTTACAACAACCCTTTGTTGTCTTTTAGCCAGCTCTCAATCCATGAGCAGATATTTACTGCAATTCCTGTAACCCTTAGTTTGCTCAATAGTCTCCCATGTGGCACTGTATCAAAAGCCTTTGCAAAATCCAAATAGACTACATCCACTGAGTTGCCTTGATCCAATTTCCTACTAACCTCCTCATAGAAACTAATTATATTTGCTTGACATGACCTATCACTCATAAATCCATGTTGACTCCTACTTATAATCCTGTTTAAATAGACATATTCTTGTATATTATCCCTTATCAACCCTTCTAAAAGCTTTTCCACTACAGAAGTGAGGCTCACTGATCCATAATTGCCTGGATTTGCTCTTGCTCCCTTTTTAAATATAGGTATCATATCTGCTTTTCTCCAGTCATCTGGCAGAGACCATGTGTTGTGTGAATCATGAGAAATTAAATATAAGGTTTGGCTATTACAGAACCCAGTTCCCTCAGAACCCTTGGATGTATTCCATCAGGATCCGGGGCTTTATTAACATTTATTTTTTCCAACCTCTTTTGGATTTCTTCCTGCGATAACCAGTTATTTGGTGAAGGTAGTGTAGCCCCATTATGTTGCATGGTCCCAACCACTGGTACCTCACTTGTGTATACCGAAGAAAAGAACCTATTTTGCTCATCTGCTTTTTCCTGGTCACTAGTTTTCTGATGGCCTATGTCACATTGTAATGTTCCTATAGCTTCCTACCTCGCCTTCTTCCCATTAATATACATAAAACATATTTTAGGGTTAGTGTTACTCTTTTTTGCAATTAATTTTTCATTTTTTATTTTAGCCAGTCTAATAACCCTTTTGCAAGCGTTGTTGATTTCCTTGTACTCCCGTAAAGCAGTCTCTGTCCCCTCTTGCTTGTATAATTTAAATGCCTGTTTTTTATTCCGTATCTTGATCTTTAAATCATTGTTAAGCCACATTGGATGTGATTTACTCCTTTTACTTTTATTCCCACTTGGTATATGGTGATAAGTATGTATATTTAGTAAGGATTTAAATGTTGTCCATTTATGGTCAGTGTTTTTACCTATTAGTTCTCTGTCCCAGTCTATACTTTGTATCGCTGCCCTTAGACCGTTAAAATCTGCCCTTTTAAAATTAAGAGTTTGTTGGCACCTTAAAATTTAGTTTTTTTAATTCAATCTCAAATGAGACTGTGTTGTGATCACTGTTTCCCAAAAGTTGCCCTATTCCAACATTTGATACTATATCAATATTATTTGTGAAGACTAAATCTAAGATAGCTTTATTTCTAGTAGGCTCTTGTATAACCTGAGCCAGATAATGATCCCTGAGTGTACTCAAGAACCTGCTCCCCTTAGCTGAACTGCTGGTCTCATTTACACAGTTTATTTCAGGGTAATTAAAATCTCCCATTATCAGAACTTGCCCATGCTTAGCTGCATTTTCAATCTGTAACAATAATTGTATTTCCTCACTATCAGCTATATTTGGGGTTTTATAGTACACTGGGCTAGCACATGGCACTGGTAGTATCTCAGAAAATACTGCCTTGGAGGTCCTTGTCTTCAGCTTATTACCTAGTTCTCTAAAATCATTCTTTAGGACGCTCCATCTTCCACTAACTTTATCATTGGTACCAGTGTGTACCAAGACCGCTGGTTCATTTCCAGCCCCTCCCAATAATTTATCTACCCGATCCAGAACATGCCGAACCCAAGCACCCGGGAGACAGCAAACTGGTTGATTTCTGGGATCTGGGTGACAAATCACCCTGTCTACCTTCCTAATAATAAAGTCCCCTACCACCAAAACCTGTCTGTTGCTCTGCCTATTCTGCCCTCCCACTCCTCCAGTAGAACTGTTCTCCCTGCTGTTAGAGGGAATAGCTCTATCTGGCATTGCCATTCCTGAATGGACATCTCAGACAGTTTCACTCAATCTGGCAAATCTGTTGGTGTTTGCCAACTCAGAACTGACCTGCCTCCTCCTGTTCCCCCTGCTTCCCCTTCTAACTGTAACCCAGCTACCTCTCTGGACATCCTCACCAGCCCCAATTTCCAAGAAACCCTAATGTATAGGCACAACCAGAGACATAATGTCTTGCATTCTGCAGTCACAGAGAATCAAACATGACTGAACGATTAAACAACAACAACATTTCTACTGAAGCATTTTTCTGTGTTTATGCAACTTCAACTCATTATAATTATTGTATAGCTTCTGGCACGTAATGATTTCTAAGTGTACTCAAAATTAGTCCTTCCTCTTCATACTACTGGTATCATTTATCAGGTTTATTTTTAGGTAGTTAAAACACCCAATTAGTAGAACTTGATCATGGGGTGAATTTACTAAGCATCTCTAGCAGCTGATATGTGCATCCCTGTATTTACTATCTATATGGTTTTGCAAGAAAAAATAAGATCACAGCCTATCTCACCTAATTTTAGACACTTGAGATGCTTAGTAAATACCCCATGTTTGTTTAATTTCCAAACTATAGTAGTAATTGCATTTCCCCACTTTCTTTTATATTTTTGATTTATAGAATATCTCTTCAAATATTTCCAGGGATTATCTTCCCATTATTTGTTTCTACCCACAAGGCTTCAACATTTTCAATAGTGCCACCATAAACATTATCTTCCATGTCCTCCCTTTGTTCAAATTAGATTTTGCCTGCTCAGGTGCAAGCACAGACAACCACTGATAGCAAATGCAATACAATCTATTGTATGTTCACAATGTTGTGACTTATTGACATCTAAATGTTGAATTAGCTATGCAGAGCACACATTATTAAAAAAATACAGTGAATTTAATTTAATATATGTAATTATTTCCTGACAGTCTCTTACACCACCCAAGCATGGTCAAATATCTCATTCTGATTTGTGATTATTGTCAATATTTGCACATTACCCATTCATGTCTGTATGTATTGTTTTCTCTACATGGTAACAGAAGTGTAATTTGTTAGATCTTTGTAGATATAGTTGGAAATAATGTATTACATAAATCAATATGTCAAGGATATATTTTATCCTTTAGTTTATTATAAAATATACAATATGTAATGCTCTATTGGGCTCCCTGGTGGTCCAGTGGTTAGGATTCAGTGCTTTTACCACTTCGACCTGGGTTCGTTTCCAATCAGAGAACCAAGAGGCCACACCACCCGGAAGCCAAGTAGGGATGGGACTTGGATGTGTGATCACCTAGGAATACCAGGAGCTGTATGCTGTGGCCCACTGGAGAAGGAACTGATAACCCACTCCAGTATATCTGCCATTAATACCAAGTGCATTAGCATGATGTGTTACGGTCCATGAGGTCACGGAGAGTCAGACACAACTGAACCTGAACAATGCTCTGTTGTCTGCAGTTGTTTATACACAACATAGATAGTTTTCCTTTAAAGTAGTTTCTGACTCTCCGTGACCTCATGGACCGTAACACACCAGGCACATCTTTATATGCAGGGTCATGCTGATCCACTTAGCATTCATGGTAGAGATACTAGAGTGGGTTGGCAGTTTGTTCTCCAGTGGGCAACAGCTTACAGCTCTTGATATTTCTAGGTGATCTCCCCATCCAAGTACTGACCAGGCCCAACCCTGCTTGGCTTCAGGGTGGTGTGACCTCTAGGTTCTCTGACTTGGAATCAAAACCAGGTCCCAGTAGTGATAGCACTGAATCCTCACCACTGGACCACAAGGGAACCCATGTGCAAGGTGGTATTAGAACATAAATAAAAACATATATACATCAAGTTTCTATCTGAACAGTATGAATGGCAGTAATTACTGCCAATGCTTCCAGCACTAGTAACTTGCATGACACACCACTGTTAAACAGGGAAACCCTGTGCCCCCTGATTGTCCTTTATTACTGTCATCCTCTGCCTGAAGTGCTCATCTTAAAGCCACCAGGCCATACCCCCATATTTCCTGTGGATGTTTTCAATCTCATCCAGATAGCAGAAGAGTGCTGAGCAGCATTCTGGGGACTTCTCCCCAATTATGCTTGCCATAATCACGTATGCTCGTAGACAAATATTGCAAGTTTTAGGAATCATTCTGTAACGCTTCTTCTACTCCTCCTTTTTCTTTGTTTCATTTCCCCTTTCCTTTACTTCAAAATAATTGTCCAGCAGGTGCAAAGAGAACATTACAATAAATTCCCTTTTCAATATCTTTTCCTTAACTTTGCATACCCATAGGTTGCACTTGGCAAAGTGTTTGTTTCATTATTTATATCCTCCTCGTGCACCCCCTTGGTAGCCAGGGATCTAGGACCAGCCTGTTGCTCATATGCAGGAAGCGAAGTGCATCCGCCCACTGGTGTAATCCATGCCCTAGCTATAACGATAGCCTTAGAAAAAGTCCACAAGGATGGACGAAACGGCCCGTTGGCAACTCTTTTTTTCTATTATCTGAGCCAGAAACTCCTGAGAGTGAAGCTGGATATACTGTACATTGGGCTATTTCTTTATTCACTTGGGTATCTTGGAGCTTGATAGTTGAACAGCAAGTATATTTTTCTACTGCTATATGTTTATTCCAGCTCTGTACTTATATTTTTGTACATACTTTTGTACATAATGTATTATAGCCCTTTCCATTACCATTATTTTTCACTTTCAGTTCTTTTTAAGTATCTTTTGGCTTCAGATTTCTCTTGTTTTTAGTATACCTATATGAGTGCTTTTATTGTTCTTTGTTTCAATCCTGTGATTATCAGTATATCCTGTAGTAGCAGGAAAATCAGTATATTCTGATTTATGAGGATTGTTTATACCAAGCAGTTTAAGTATGGAGTGATATATGTGTGATTCTACATATTATTCCTATGCATTATACATGTTACATTATTGAAAGCACGCTAATATCTTATATACTTTAAACGGCATAGTTTTTGGATTTACAGTATCCAATTAAAGATTATTTTTATTTTTGAGTAACAAGTGGTGTTAAGCACCAAGGATACTATCTATATTGATCATATTTTTTGGTTGTCTCTTCTCCTTACACAGCCTGGTTACCTCCTTACCAGACCATGACCACTGCTCCTGCTTACCAACATCACCTGTTTTTGAGGCGAATCCCACCAATTTACTTGAGCTTCTCATGACAGACCTCCAGGGTGAGGTGGATAAATCCATTCTGATTCGCCATCCATACTGCTCACTCTCAGAATCTTACACAACTTAAAAGAGACTGCCATTAGAAAGAAACATCATCATCCTTTCTTGAAGCCTTAACACTTGACCACGTACCCTCCTCCTGATCTGAAGGGGATAAATACAAATCTAGATCATGGAGACACATGGAGAGGATGCACAGAGAGAGACAGACGGTGCAAAGAGAGATACAGTACAGAGAGACAGAACAGTGGCTTGAACATAACATATGATACCATCATTTATGACGGGCAAGTTGCTAGTTCCATATAAAAGTTGTAAAATGTAAAAGGTGTTTAGTTTTTCCTTTCTAATAAATTTTGGCCTACTATAATGTATATAGTATATAATATATATATATATATATATATATATATATATATATATATATATATATATATATAATCACTGTGATCCTTTAAAGGGACACACAAATCATCAACACTGCTGTGTCAGAGTAGGATATAAATGAGAGGTTTGAAAATCCTGTTTTTTTTTATTTATTTGATCAAGAATTGATTTATGTATAGTCCCCGAAGCCTTCCCACAAGAAACTGCATAGCTGATGAGTTCAGGTTGTGATTATTTATTAGTTTTATTGTTTTCTATAACCCATGTTAATATTTTATAAAGAAGGTGAAGTGTTTAAAGTATCTATCTGAAAATTGTAGATTGTAATCTCATACCCATCAGTAGTTCCATCAGTTCTATAGCAAGATTTTTTATTAAGATTAAATAATTTTCAAAATAGCATTTAAAAGGGTTCTTCACTGTAACATTGGTTAAACTGTGGAATTCTCTACCGAAAGGGATGGTGACAGCAGTTTTGATAGATAACTTTAAAAATAAATTGGATACATTTTTAAAATAAAGAGCATTCAGGGTTATCCTGGATAATTAAAGAGGTCAGGAGAAAAAAAAAATGTCTTCCCCTTTTGAGACCATTGGCAATGTGTTTTTTCTGTTTGCCTTCCTCTGAATCAATTAACTATGAATTAACAATTAACAATTAATCTGCATATTAAAAAGGTCAGAGGAGATCTAAATAGGATCAACTTGATGTACTAGGCGACGTTTTAAATGATTTTAGCTTTCCTAAGCCCGTAAAGGGGAACCCCATATTCAGCTCGCGTGCTGAAGTCGCACCGACGTATGGGCGCAGACAATTGGGCAGCACACAAATGTGCGCTGGGCTAGAAGTGCTCACGTGTAATAACGCACTGCTTCAAGCTTCCCTTCTCTCTCCCCCTGTATCTGTCACTGGCAGCTCTATTAGAGAGACTGCCTTTACTAAACCCGCTGTACCCCTGCCTGTTCTCTCTCCCTTCTTCTACTTGCTTGTTCTCTCCTCTCTGTCGCATATCTCTCCCTCCTCCCATCCACATTTATTACTTACCCCATCCCACGGGCAATAGTGCGCCCGACTAATGGGTTGCAGCCAGGCCAGGTGAGCTCACAGAAGCCAAGCGCAGATGTCGGGGCGCACTATTGCCCGTGGGATGGGGTAAGTAATAAATATGGATGGGAGGAGGGAGAGATGTGTGACAGAGAGGAGGAAAAAAGCAGGAAGAGGGAGAACAACAGGGGTACAGGCAAGGGACAGAGGGTTTGGTATAGGCAGTGTAGGGGTTTTAGTATAGGGGTTTTAGTATAGTGACAGATACAGGGGGAGAGAGAAGGGAAGCTGGTAGGGGCGCGCTATTGCGCTTGAGCGCTTCTAGCCCAGCGCACATTCGTGCTCTGAAGTCGTGCTACCCCGTAAAGGAGCCTGCAAAAGTTATGACTATTAAATTGGCCTCTTTTAGCTATTGAAATGATCTGCGGGTTACAGGCTGACAATCCCTACGGACTGTCAAAATCTCAACTCCGACTCAGCTAAACCTTTGATCTTTCAATCCTGTAGATGTTACAATTGCAAATTGCTATTAAATTGCTACAAGTCCTCAAGACCACAATTGTTTTCACACCATATATAGTGAAAAATACTACGAGTACTATAGAGGGTCTGCAAGGGGGTTAAACTCCTGTTCGTAGCACTGTAAAAGCAAATATAAACACATTACTGTATTTTAAATTATAGGGAAAGTGATGTTAGGTATTAAATTTAATAGCACAACATTGACAAGCTCGCAAATCTTAAATATAAAATAATAAATAATGTTTAATTTCCGTGTTATATTGATCCCGGCAATCAATGTGTTAATATATATAATAGAACTGGCATGTACTATAATATAATATTTATTAATTTTTTCATATTGCATTATTTTTGGAATGCTGGCCGGATCGCAACTCGGACTTCAAAACCGTAAGTGATTGAGATGTAACCTCCATGATAATGGTGTCTATTCCTATTGGCTTGGGTTTGGATAATTTATTATTTTCACACCCGGAAATAATACGTGCCGCAGCATGGTTTACGCATTTGCTTTCCGGCCATGTCCACGCAGGCTTTTCTAATTTAATCGCTCTGTAACTCCAGCAAATTTCAAGCCCACAGACATACTGGCTGTATGACGGCCACTGCAAGCTTGGAATTTAATAGAGCCCTAAGTCTTTTTTTCAATCTCAGTTAATATGTAACTATGTCATTATAACACCCACAATTGTCTCATACCACTCATTTACAGTTGCATCTTTCATTCAGATTTGCTAAACTCTTTACTAGTACATGACGAGTATAAAAGTACAATAGAACTAATATAGAACTAACATAAGAAACATAGAACTTCCTTATTTAGCTTGCATAATTAATTCTAATTGATTTTATTGGTGCTAATTCAGATGATAATATATGCAGTACAAACTACTAACTACAGAAGCTTTTATTTCAACTAATTTAATAGCAATTTAAAAAAGGAAAACACTTTTTTCACCTTCTATCTTATGTCATGGGGCTCAAGTAGCAAGTTCAGTGTCCCTTTAATGCCTATCCATTTAATTTGTTCTTAAATGTCATGTGGGCTCAGTTTGTGGTTTAATGTGAATCAGCTGTAGGCAGAGCTGCAAGTATTAGTAATACAACAATAATATAAAATCGGATAGATAAATAGATAGATAGATAGCTACAGGTAGATAGATAGATAGATAGATTGATAGATAGATAGATAGATAGATAGATAGAGACAGATAAATAGATAGATAGAGACAGATTCAGACATATAGATAGATAGATAGATAGATAGATAGCAGTTAAGAATGTAGATATATAGATAGGTAGATAGATACGTAGATAGATAGATAGATAGATAGATAGATATAGATAGATAGATAGGTAAATAGATAGATACATATGGGTTAATACTTCCTCTCTGTGCCTTGTATTTTTTCTTATTGAGATAACTAAGCACCTTCTTAGCTCCTTGTCATTCAAGTCCATTGAGCTACATCTTACATTGAGATATCACAATGTCTAAGCCACAGAAAGTTGAATCCATCTGTATTCAGTGTATATAACGATTTCCATGTAGATGTTGTACTATGTACTTTCTTTGATATAAACCAATAGTCTTTCCCATTTAATGCTCTCTCAGGTCTGCCAGAAAATGATCCAATATTTCAACTTTAAAGCACACACCAGCATTAACAATATGCTATGGACAAAGGATGTTATATTTTTATCGCTTCTATCTTATGGATTTTTCTCCGGTCTTATAGGCATTTATGTCAGACAATTGCTAAAGGCTGTTAAAACTCTGCTTTTATAGCTGAACCATAACAAGAATTTAGCTCCCACAAAAAATAACTCTGACGTTATTAATTTTTATTTTATACTTTACATGTGAGGTTCATTTAAGTTCTGTTTCTTTATGTTTATTGTCAAGCTCGGAGCCTTCAAGCCCATTTGTTTTACTTTAGCAATCTATGAAGAAACTGACCTCTCATAGGAAATTATAAAGACACTTTTGTTGTATAAAGATGCCTAGGAGTACATGTTAGGCTGTTGTATTGATGGCCGCTGTTTCCTCCTACGGAAGAACTTGTTTAGTAAACTCTTAAGTTAAATGCTGAACATAATTCCATATTATTATGTCTCCTATAAGTTATACTCAGGCTTGCAGAGCTGGAATCACTAATATAGTTTTGTGTGTGTAACGCTTGCAAAAGTGTGAGGTGCGCATGAGCATTGCGCAGCAAGCCCGTGCATTGCAAGCCTTGCATTGTGCTGCAAAGGGAGGGAGAAGGAGAGGGAGGGAGAGAGAAAGAGAGGGAGGGAGAGAGAAGGAGGGAAGGAGAGAGAAGAAAGGAGGGAGGAGAGAAGGAGGGGGAGAGAGAGAAAAGGAGAGAGAGAAGGAAGGAAGGAGAAAGAAAGGGAGAGAGAGACGGAGGGAGAGAGAGAAGGAGAGGGAGGGAGAAGGAGAGGGAGGGTGAGAGAACAAGAAGGAGTGAGAGAGAAGGAGGGAAGGAGATAGAAGGAAGGAGGGGGAGAGAAGGAGGGAGAGAGAGTGAAGGAGACGGAGGGAGAGAGTGAAGGAAAGAACACAGAAGGAAGGAGGAAGAGAGAGAGTGAGAAGGATAGGGAAGGAGAGAGAGAGAAGGAGAGCGAGTGAGAGGGATAGAGCGAAAGAGAAGTAGGGAGAGAGGGAGAGAGAGTGAAGGAGGGAGGGAAAGAAGAAGGAGGGAGAGAGACAGGAAAGGAGAGAGAGAGGAAGGAGGGAGAGAGAGAGAGAGGAAGGAAAAGAAAGGAAGGGAGAAAGAGAGAGTGAGAGAGAGAGAGGATAGAGAGAGAGAGAAGAAGGAAGGGATATATAGAAGGAGGGAGGTAGAGAGAAGGAGAGAGAGAGAGTGAGCACAGAGAGAGGGAGAGGGTGCAGAGAGAGAGAGGGCGCACAGAGAGACGGCACACAAACAGACAGAAGACAATTTTAAGACAATATTATATCATAATTTATGACGGGCAAACAACTAGTTATGTACATATTATTAAATCCCTTTTCAAATTATATGTCTACAATTAATGGGCAGGTTAGATGAGTCTTTTTTATGCGCTTTTTTAATCTGTGTATGAATGTTATGTAGTCTTCCATCTTAAAAATAATTAGGTAGCTCTTGAATATCAAAATGGCACAAAAAGAAAAACAATTCAGAGAATAAAGGCCTCCCTTATTCATTGTGATTAAATAAAAGTGGGGTGTCACCCTATTCAGCATGATAGTGATCCTTCTCCTTTTCATAAGGGCAAGGAAGCAGAGAAATACCTATATACAATGAAATATATATATATATATTGGTTGATAGAGACACATTTTTGCCTATAACTATTGGCTCTTTTAAATTGTCACAATTACTGAAGCCCATAATTGACCTCCTCTAGCTACCCGTTATCTATTTGCAGTTTACAAGCTGAAAATGTAAAAATCGTAACTCCGACCCATCGAAGCCTTTGATCTTTAAAGTCCGCAAATGTTAAAATTGCTAAAATCGCAAATCCCAATTTAATTACAACAATTCCACAAGCCTGCAATTGCCTTCAAACCCTTAAATGGGTTAAACACCTGATCGTAAAACTATAAAAGTCAATAAAAACACAATACTGGACTTTAAAATATGAGGAAAGCAATGAAAGGCATTAAAATTAATTGCACAACAGTCTCAAGCTCGCAAATCTGCAACAACATTTTTTTTTATGTTTAATTTCTGTATTATATACATTTTGGGAATTAAGGAGTTAATACATATCAGGCCACACACATGGACTATAACAGTTTCTGCTTTCATTTTTATTCATTTTTAAATTGCTGGATTGCGAGCCTGATCGCATATCGGACGTTTAAATACTTATTGATTGACATTTAAACACTGAGTTTTACTGATGTCATGATGACGGTCATATTTACTATTGGCTACTTCTAAATCGTTACTTACGGGCTTGCCTAATTGATTATGATCATGCCCTGAAATGCTACTTACGGGTGCATGGTTTACGAATTTGGCTTTCGCCCATGTAATTAAGTGTTTGTTCAATTAAATCGATCTGTAACTGTTGCAAATTTCTAACCCGCAAACTTACGGCATGTATGAAGGCAACAACGGGCTTGGAATTTAATAAGGCCATATGTGTTACAATGTTTGGAATAATGCATATACATACATATATTTATTTACTGATATGTTAGTGGTCAAATGAAGCAGTGCTGTATTTTAAGCACAGACCCATTCACTTGCCAGGGTTTCCTGTGGCCCAGTTTTAAAAGTCCACTGAAGTCACATGATATGCTCAGCAGCATCAGACCGCGGGTGAAATAGCAAATGGAATAAGTGTGTTTATTTTAAAATTAGTGCTGAATTCATGGAGAGGTTTTCCTATTAACTATCTGTAACTAATGACCCTTGTACCGCTGGGTGCTAATGAATATTATTTAGAACCAGCTGTGCGTAGAGATGGGGTTCTCTTTTCAATTCCTCACAAGTCCCTTTATTATTATTATTATTATTATTATTATTATTATTATTATTATTTAATAAAATCAATGTTATTGAGGTTATATAATGAAGTAATGTGAGGTGAGTAGGTTATATGATCTAGCAATGATGAACAAAAGGATGTTGTAGTGTGACTATTAGACAGATATCCTGTAAATTCCACTTTTTAAAAAACAATATATTAATAGATACATTTAGATTTTTGTGTGTGTAGATAGATAGATAGTGAACGATAGATAGATAGTGACAGATAGACAGATAGCTACAGATAGATAGATAGATAGATAGATAGATAGATAGATAGATTATTATTATCGTTTATTTATAACGCGCCGACATATTCCGTAGCGCTGTACATAAGATAAGTTCAAGACAAAGATACATACAAATGAAACATAGCAAAGCAAGGAGGGCCCTGTCTTTGAGCCTCAAATCCATAGTGTCCATAGTGCTTTCCCTAAAGCACCTTGTGGGATTGAAACTTACAACCTAAAGGTATTGTGTGAGGAAAAGGAGGGTGAGAGAGGTGAGAGTGTGTTAGGGTGGAAGGTGATACGCTTCTTTAAAGAGATGTGTTTTTAGAGAGGTTTTGAATGTTTTGAGGCAGGAGGATAATCGTATGGAGTGAGGCAAGGAGTTCTGGAGAATAGGGGCAGCACAAGAAAAGTCCTGAAAGCGAGAGTGAGCGGAGGTGACAAGAGTTGTGGAAAGAAGTAGGTCATTAGCAGAACAAAGATGGCGGGTGGGTGAGTCTTGATGAGACTGATCCTTGGGGTTATGCCAACAGACAGGGGGTAAGGAGAAGAAGAGGTGTCAGAGAAGGAGATACTGAATGATTGATTTTGTAGGTATGATGAAAACCACGAGAGAGCAGTGTCTCGAATACCAAGGGAGGAGAGGATATGGAGTATAAGTGAATGGTCAACAGCGTCAAAGGCAGCAGAGAGATCTAGAAGAAGGAGAATAGAAAAGTGACCTTTTAACTTGGCAGAAAGCAGTTCATTGGTGACTTTAATGAGATCTGTCTCAGTGGAGTGTTGGGGCCGAAAGCCGGATTGGAAGGTGTCAAGAAAGGAGTTAGAGGAAATAAAGCTGGTAAGGCGGTTATAGACGAGCTGCTCCAGCAGTTTGGAAGCCAGGGGAAGCAGAGAGATAGGGCGGTAGTTAGATGCAATGTCAGAGTCAGATGAGTGCTTTTTTTAGACATGGGTGTAATTATGGCATGTTATAGAGAAGATGGAAACTTGCCGGTATTTAGGGAAAGGTTGAAAATGTGTGTGAGAGCTCGAATTAGTGTGGTAGAGAGAGAGTGGATGATCTGAGATGGAATCAGATCCTGAGGACATGTAGTGAGGCGAGTGGATGATAGCAGGCTAGCGACTTCATCTTCTATAGCTGGGGCAAAGCAGTTTAAAGGGGCTGTTGGATTAGGGGAGGGAGAAGACTGGGTGTGGTTGCTTAGTTGAGACGGTAGAGTGAGCCACTCTGAGATGAGAGTTCATTGCGGATATTTTATGAATAAAATGGTTGGCAAAGTCTTCAGCTGTGACAGAGGAAGGGATGGGAGGAGGTGGTGGGTGGAGGAGAGAGGAGAGTTTTGAAAGTGGCGAACAGATGCTTGGGGTTAGAGGACAGGGTTGATATTAGTAAAGTGAAGTAGTGTTGTTTGGCAAGGTTGAGGGCAGAGGAGTAGGAGCGTAACATTAATCTGTAGTGGAGGAAATCTGCAGATGTGCGTGATTTCCTCCAGTGCCGTTCAGCAGTGCGGGAGCACCTCTGGATGTATCGTGTTTGTGTCGCGTGCCAAGGTTGTGGAAGAGAGCGAGGGCGTCTTCGTGTGGTTATGAGGATGAGGGTATCAAGGGTGGAAGAGAGAGTAGAGTTGTAGAGTGAGATGGCAGTGTCAAGGCAGTTGAGGTTGGTGATGGGGCTGAGAAGGGGTTTGATATTAGGGGAGAGCTGAGCAGGGTCAAGTGGAAGCAGGTTTCTGTGGGTGATGGTGGCAGGGGTTGAAGAAAAGTGGTGGGAGGAAGAAGAGGTGAGGTTGAAGGTAAGTAAGTGAGGGTCAGGTAGAGGGAGTGGGTGGATGACTGGGTTGGAGGTTGTGCTGAGATTGGTGAAGATAAGGTCTAGAGAGTGTCCAGCATGATGAGTTGAATAATCTAAGTTGCGAGAGGCCAAGGGAAGAGGTGAGTGCAAGCAGTTTGGCTGCTGCTGGGGAGGTGGGAGTGTCAATGGGAATGTTAAAATCTCCAAGTACCAGTGAAGGAACATTGGAGGAGAGAAAGTGAGGGAGCCAGACAGAAAAGTGATCAAGAAATTGAGAGGGAGTGCCTGGGGGCGATAGATCACATCAACACGTAGAGAGATAGGTGAGAAGAGGCGAATTGTATGAACTTCAAAAGATGAGAATTGGAGGGATGGGACAGGGGGTAAGAGGGGAAAAGTACAGCGAGTGGAAAGCAATACACCCACACCACCATCTTGTTTATTCCTAGGTCTAGGTGTGTGGCTGAGGTGAAAGCCACCATGAGATGAAAGCCACCATGAGATAGATAAACAGTATGACATCAAACTAATACATAAATTTATAAAACAGTAATGTAAATAACAAAAAAGGATGAAAAAGGATTCAAACTAATTATTATTATTATTATTATTATTATTATTATTATTATTATTAATAATAATATTATTATTATTAATTTACAAAATAAATACTTTTACCCACTGAGCCATATGTTACCATGTTACATAAAACGTATATAAAAAAGTTGAAATGTAATCAGTGTGACAGTTACAATATGACCCTTATTATATATGCACATTCTCTTCTGGGAGAGATTCAAGTGCTATAAATGCAATAACTAAAAAGGACAATATCTAATTATTTAGCAATTTAAAAAAAACAAAAAAACATTTCCACATGATTTTCCACCTTTCTGGATCGCTACCTTGTTGTGGTGAAGGGACTTGCACACCTCAATGAAGCTGTGAGCTTGATCACCCACGATGGGCAGGTTATAGCAGAGAGATAAGACAAATCCCAGACCACTGGAGAAGGGACTAGCAACCCACGCCAGTATCTTTGCCAAGAAAACATTAAATGGTCGGACATGATTGAAAGACCAAACATCAATTATGATGGTGAGGAGTGTATGTGGTGACTTCCGTGACCCTTTAAACATTCCAGGGGTCATCATGCTTAGGGTACATTTATTCTAACAATTTTCTGCATAGCTGTGGGGGGGGGGGGGGGTGTAGGAACTGGGGGGGGGGGGATTTTTAATTGCCTGTATATTTGCGTATAGAAGCTGTTAAGGGTTTTTGCATCAAGTTAACTGTATTCCCCACGGGATTTTTTTGGTTCCTACACCCCTGATTTTCTAGACATAAATATTTCTTCTGCTATATGGGTATAATAGAGATTTAAAATTCAGAAATGACACTTTATTAAAATGTAACATTTGCCAATGTATTTTTATACACTGATACAAATTGCTCCGGGCTGTATAAGAAGCCTGTTTTTATAGCTAAACTGTAACAGGAACTTAGTTCTTACAAAAATAGCACTGACATTGTTCATTTTAATTGTATACTTTACATGTGAGGTATAGAATAATTTAGATTTTTTTAAAGCTTACTGCTTAATCCAAAGAACATAATTCAGTTTTTATCAGTTTAGCAATCCATGGAGTAGCTGGCCCCATCAGACATTTGAATATGCTTTGGTATAACTATCAAATTAGTTATAAATGGGGTTAAAAAAGTAGTTAAATATCTTTAATTTCAAATATACTCTGTTTGCCACACTCATTTCTCTTCTATATTAAATACACATAGGCAATATTGTCAATTATTTAAACTCCACATATAGCTTCTCCTTCTGGATTGCTACCTTGTCGTGGTGAATGAGCTTGTGTATTGCAGTGAAGCTGTGAGATATACTATGTAGGGTCGCCCAAGATGGGCAGGTAATAGCAGAGAGATCAGACAAATCATGATCCACTAGAGAAGGAACTAGCAAGCCACTCCAGTATCTTTACGAAGGAAACCTTATGGATAAGCACTACCAGAAACATAGACAGATGTTCCTGGCGTGCTGTGGTCCAAAGGGTCAGAGAGAGTCAGACACAACTGAATGACTAAGCACACATACATATAGCTTATTTATTATACTATTTACCATATGCTCCACACTAGTAGCAGTCTTAGCTTCCTCAGAATGACACAGTCAATGGCACTAAGTTAGAAACATACGTTATTTACATCCACTTTCCCCATACTGTATACTAAATGAACCTCATCCATTTAATACTGCTAAGTCCTCCATTATAATTCCATATTCAGCTACTTTAAAATTATAATTTCTGTATGGAAATGGTCTTGATGGCTTGGTATCTTTAAGTTTTGGATATCCACTATCTGCCAAAACTCAAAGCTGTGCTTCCTAATGACATCATCTCTCTATATAAGTATTAAAGAGATCTGTTAATGTGGCACATACAAATTATAGTATTATATATGTTACACGCAGAGTGTCAAATAAATGTAAGACCTTGCTTCATTAAACTTGTCAAGCAATAAATTATAAAAAAAAAAAAATACAATGGTATAATTTTGAAGTGCAAATTAATTGGAATAATGGCTTAACAACAATATGTAATATGGTATATATGGTCTTGGTGATATTAGACTTATATTGCATAGATACACGCTTTGTTTACTAACCGTAGATCCTCTTAATATGTTATTTATGTTGCATCACTTATTAATAATTCACCTTTATCTAATTTCAATTGCATTATATGACATTAGTATCACCTTTGTAACTTGGATACTGTCAGTATATAATAAATCCACATATCTAATAATTCATTGAATAATCTCTTAATATCCTCCTATGGGACTTTATGGTTTTATTATGATGAATTTTAGCCTTACTAATAAAAGTTAAGTTTTAGGTTGTCACCTCAGTATTTACTAGGACAAGAGAAGAGTGCATTAATATAAGTTTCTTCTTTTAGCTTTGTTAAGTAGTGGATACAATGTGAAGCGAGGCAGGGGAAAATGTTGGTTTAGCCCATGGGTGTAGGAGCCCAATAAATGGGGGGGGGGGGAATAATTCAACTCTACTCCCAGGCATGAAGCAGGGGTGGATCTACTGCCCATGCACCTCTTGATCCGGGGGGGGGGGGGGGCATTGCACGAGTGCCCTATAAAAACTTTTCTTTTTAATTTCTGTTTGTAAATTCTCAATGCCCCTACCCTTCAATTATAATAAACAGTAATATCTAACTATACAATATATATCTATACTAGCAACTTGCCCGTCAAATTTGAAGCCTGGCAATCCTGTTGTTTGCCGATATGTCCATGACTTTGCAAACGTTACTCTCCCTCCCCTGTGTCTCTTCCCCCCTCCCCTGTTTCTGTTCCCCCCTGCCCTGTATCTCTTTCCCCTTTCCCTCCCCCTCCATTGTGTCTCTCCCCCCCCCCTTCCCCTGTGTCTCTTCCCCCCTCTCCCTCCCCTGGGTCTCTTCAACTTGAGAGTTACATACTTGTGGTAATTGCGAGTTTGTCTCATTATCAAAATAGCATTATCGACAAACTCACAATTACCACAACTATTATTGTAACAGAGTCAGATTGTAACAGAGTCAAGCAATGAGTGCCCCTAGAGGTTGGTTTAATTAAAGATTTTGGAAGATTTTTCTTGGGAGAGAAAGAGTTAACTCAGGGCAGTGATCAGAGTCTAATTGAAGGCCAGGTGTGGATTGCCTTGAATAGACAACAGCAGAGAGAAGGGGGGCCCTCCCATTCAGGCCTTGGAGGCCAGCACAGTGATTTAAGGCAACAATGGCATCTGACACTTGAGAAGAGTCTATGTGACTGGAAGTCACTGACAGCTGCGAGTGTGATTTGGAGTGAGAGACTAAAATACTGTTTTCCTGAAAGCTGTTTGCTGGACAAGCTGTTA